>CAUYRT010062801.1:0-46601 GCA_963574885.1 Lepilemur ruficaudatus | reverse complement strand
TGTTCATATCCTTTGCGCACTTTTTAATGGGTTTTTCCAATTTTTTTCTTGCTGGTTTTCCTGAGTTCTATACAGATTCTAGTAATCAGCCCTTTATTGGATACACAGCATGCAAATATTTTCTCCCATTCTGTAGGTTGTCTGTTTGCTCTCGTGACAGTTTATTTGGCTGTGCAGAAGCTTTTTAGTTTTATCAGGTCCCATTTATTTATTTTTGTTGTTGCTGTGATTGCCTTTGGAGACTTCTTCATAAATTCTTTGACTAGGCCAATGTCTAGAAGAGTGTTTCCAACATTTTCCTCTAGAATTCTAATAGTTTCATACCTTAAGTTTAAGTCTGTTACCCAGCGTGAGTTAATTTTTGTGAGAGGTGAAAGGTGTGGATCCTGCTTCAGTCTTCTACATGTGGCTATCCAGTTTTCCCAGAACCATTTACTGAATAAGGATTCTTTTCCTATCATCTCCTTTTTAAACCTTCCTCTTTCTCAGATCCTGTTTCTACTTGAAATTACTATTGTTCTACATTCTTTCACAACAAAGAATTGGGGGAAATAAGACCTATATATTTTGTTTCTGTTTCACCAGTGATAAACTTTTTAAATACTTTGCAATTTGGTAAAATCATGTCACTCTATCGAAACCACATTCAAAGATAACTGGTGGCTTTCTAATTGCCTATATCTAGGTTGTTTTCTTATCTTTAAGAAGAGAAACAAATAATTAGACAAAGCCACAAAAAAAAGCTATTTCCCAAAATTTTCTTAATGAATAATGAATCTCTCTCTTACGTAGGTTTCTTAATACTGGTTTAATTTTAGGAAATATTAAAATGATAACAATTCCCATGGCAAATACAAAAGAGTTAGTAAGTTTTGTTGACTAAAACCATCCATTTATCCCAGACACATACAATACAACAAAAAACCGTCCAACATTTTAGAAGAAAGATAATTATATGTGTTTGTGAATGTGGATGATCATCGATACATATCTAAATGTGTGCTAATCTTGAGGCACAGTATATTTGTTGTGTAAAGGATTATTTAAATACCCTTTACTCATACACACTCTTGATTGGCATCATAAACATTTGAAAAAGTCTTACCTGGAATTTATTTATATGTGACTGTGTGTGATATTTAAGAGTTGTTTTCCTCTGATTATCAAAATGAAACATCTAATAATTCTAAGCTTTGTCGCCTAGTGGCCACTGCAATTACTAATGCTCATGTAAGGTCTTATTGAACCAATGTAGAGTGTATTAAGGAATCACTAATAGCTGAAAAAATATCAAATATTCAATGACTCAAGCAAGATAAAATTTATTCCTTACTTGTTTAAATCTTCAGGTACAATATAGCAGATCAGCAAACATTTCTAATCCAAGGAGTCAATTTAGGAATATAGGACAATGGTGACTCTGCCAATTTTAACATAGTTTCCTAAGTCTCGCTGAATATCACCATTCTGGATATCAAAGAGCATAAATGGTATCTCAAACATTTCCTCTTAAGAAAGTAAGGGAGAAATTATACACATTTCAGTTACATTTCATTAATAAAAGCTTAAACATACAATACATCCTTTGAAGATGGAATGGGGAATTCTATACCTAATTGGGCAGCCAAATACAGGTTACAATTCCTTTATTATGAAAAGAGTAAAGGATTTTAGTGGCCATGTAGCAGTATTATTCAAAATAGGTCTATGACACAACTGCTTCTCATTAGGTGATTTAAAGATCTATTAAGAATAGAAAATATTCTGATTTAGAGTGCTTACAAGTTTACTTGTAATCTGCATTATTCAATTTATTTTTGTCATTCCTGTCTACTGTTAGTCTTATTCTAAACAAGAAGGCAAATAGTCAAAAAATAAAAAAATAAATAAGATAATAGGTAACATTTGCTTATCGATTACTATGTGACAAGCCCCGTAGTAGTGTTTGACGTAGATTTTCTTATTTATTTTTTAATGAGGGAGATACAAAACTCAGCCCCATATTATATATAAGGAACTAATGCATGGAAAAGCTAAATAACTTCCAAGGTAATTCATCTGGTAAGTATAACTGTGATTTAAACTCAGGCAGACTAATTCTGATACCATACTCTTAAACCCTCGTCACAGAGTCAGTAAAACAATATATGAAATTTAGTTGCTTTTGGCATTTCAAATGGGCAAACTCTTACACTAACTATACTTTTTATGTTACCTTGTACAACTGCATTTTTATTCAGTTAGTTATACCTATAGATTTAATGTAGGTAAGAAGCTGTGAACATATAAGAGATGATCTAACAATTTTTATGTTCATATAAATATTCCTAAATTTTGGAAGCATTCCCCACATCAACAGTTTGTGGCTATTGCTCTCTTGAAAAGTATAATTAAAAAAATAATTGTCAAAGACAAATTTTGAGCAGAAGTCTCAGCTTGTTGCTGAGAGCCAGTGATGTAATCTCTGCCCTTTGAGTTATGTTTTGGTTGAAGACTCAAGGTACAGCTACAGAGAGATATATATATGTAAAAAAAAGTATATAAAATAAATATGAAAATATGGCCAGTTACCTGGTGATTAGCATGTCTATTGAATGGAAGTCTTCAGAAAAGAAAGATGGAATTTATTTGGATGTTTGCAGATGAAGCTTTTAGATGGAAAGAAAGCAGAAGCAGAATGGAAAGGTTGTTCTGTCATGGCATTGACTGATACATTATATTTGCTATCCATTGCTGCATGATAAATTATCACAAAACTCAGTGGCTTAGGCAACAGTAAATATTTATTGACCTCATAGTTTTTGTGTGTCAGGAGTTTGGGAGCTGCTTACCTGGACAATTCTGGCTTGGTGTTTCTCATGAAGTTGCAGTCAAGATGTCAGCCAGGGCTTCAGTCAACCAAAGGCTCAACTGGGGCTAGAGAGTTTGCTTTCAAGATGGCTCCATCACGCGTCTGGTGTGTCTGTGTTGGTTGTTAGTGATAGGCCTGAGATCCTTTATATATTGACCTCCCCAGAGTATCTTCAATGCTTAATAATGGCTGGCTTCCTCCAGAGGGAGCTGTACCATGGCAAAGAGAGCTAGGAGGAAACTGTTGCAACAATTCTTTTTAGAAACACACCTTGAAAACAATATAGCATTACTTCCACCAGTTATATTTATTAGAACCCAATTTAGAAACCTGGCCTACATAAAGGAGAATTAGACTCAACTCTTTAAAGAGAAGAGTAACAAAAAATTTGTGGTCTTATTTTAAAACCATAGTATATATGCATATATGCAGTATTATTAAGAGTATGATATGGCTTAAGTTACATATTTATGTCCTAAAGAAGTACGAGATAAACATCAGAAATAAATAAAAAGTTAGCCTTGAATATTTGGTAAAAGGATTTGAACTTGATTATTTTAATTCTGTACACATTTGTGCATTAAATGTGTATTTTTGAAAAATGGAGTGATATGATAAAAATGGTACCACAGGATGATAGTATGGCCCTGATATGAATGATGAATTGGAGAGGATAGAAACTATGAGAGAGGATAGAAGCTTATTAAAGCTACACGACCACTTAGTAAAGCGGTTACATAACTTTATAAATTTAGAAAATTTTCTCAGGCATACAAAAGATTCATCAGGAGAGTTTTCTAAGATTTATTTTATCAAAAGATATTACTATGTTTTTAACAAGAAGTCAGATAGATTATTTATAATAGCAGTTGGCAAGCTTTTTTCTGTAAAGGGCTAGATAGTAGATATTTTAGCTTTTATATATGTGTATAGTGTATGTTATGTATTTTTCTTTGTTTTTGTTTTGTTTTTATTTCTGCAATGCCTTAAAAATATGAAACCCGTTTTTAGCTTACTGGGGGTATGAAAACAGGCAGCAGGCCAGATTTGGACCATGGGCCAGAGTTTGCTGACCTCTGATCTATAATTTTACATGTAATTTAGTTTCATATTAATATTCAACACATATCTATTGAGCAGCTTTATAGTTAGAGCATTCTCTTAATGCTAATGAGCATACATATGAAAATAACAGTATCTAATATACATTGAGCAATGAAGTTGCCAGGCATCTTGTAAGGCATTTGGTAGTATTTCTGCAATTCCCACAGTGTTCTAAGATGTAGGAATTTATAAGGGTTAACTGAGTCTAAGAAAGACTAAGTAACCTATCCAAGGTGAGTGGGCATGGATTAAACCCAGGTTGTTAAGTAGTAAACACAATATCACTAGCATACAAAGAAGAATAAGATCTGTCACTTTTCTTCACGGGACTTACACTGTTTAAGAGGAAGCAAGTATCAACAAAAGTACATACCATAATTAGGCAAAAGCTAGAAAAACAAAATCATATTGAGCAGGGAGAATGAAATAAAATCATACTAAAATGCCAGCTTTCTCATCCTAGCATCAATTCCTAGCTGGTTAAATTTGTATAGTCATTAAAAGGCACTGATAGTCCATTACATAATCTTTAAAATGTACTTTCTTACTTAAGATACTTTTTATTACACATCACCAGCTCTTTGCTTCTCCATGGACAAAATGAAAGATAATGTCCTTACATGGGAGGTTAACTCTCAAGTTCCCATAATATTCTTCTAAGGAAATAGCAGAGACTGAGACAGGCAGAATTTAGCTCCTAAACACATTCCTGAAAGAAAGATTCAAAAGTACCCAGCTTGGGAAGTTTTCATTTTTGGTCCAAAAATGATCACCAGGGACCATCCCATTTAGCTGAGTGTCACTTGTTCTCAGAGAAATTGGACTCACAAGAAAGGCAAAAGAAACATAGATCCAAGACACCAAGGCAGAGTAAATACCTTGGAGTTCATCATCAGATTGAAATGTGATGTTTTACTCCTTGTCTTTCCATATATTAGTGTGTATGTGTGATATGTGTACATATAAAACAAATCAATCTTACATATAGCATATTAGATTAAACAATCTGATATGCTATTGGTTTTTGAAGAGGAGGGGTGGGGCATTGAAATATTTGTTTAATAGGTATTTAAGTAAGCATTAAGAAAAATATTGATAGGTAATAGTGGTTATGGACTGATGATTTTATTGAAAGGTAATATGACATTGTCCACTTAATGTAACCACTGAAACCACTGATATGGCCATCTATTTCTCTTCTACAAATCCCTCCATGAATAAGGCTTACTACGAGTTGATAAATTATATCCATCTATATTGTGTTAATATTTAAAATATTTAGTCATTTGCAAGGTATAGACCAAAATATGATTTCTTTCTTCTTTAGTACATTATTAAAAATTTTTTAGAAAATTTTCTATACATGCACATGTCACTGTTATCAAAATAGGTCATGAATTTATATATACTGGTTTAGATACCTTATCATCCATGAACTAAACTCACTGAACAGATGAGTATTGGCCAAATCATTGGGAATTTCTGACAACTTTCTAACAATTTGTAAACCTTGTAAACTTAGAGCTGAGAATTTATTCTACCCAATGAAAACTTGTTGGTGGACGAAAAGGGTGTTAAAACTGTTTGCAGCTCATTTTTATTAGGAATGGTACAAACCAGGAAACTATTTTAATAGGTAGGCTATATATTTTCATCCATTTTGGGGACTCTTTCTTAGAAAAAATGGAAATTTATTTATAATGCAAATGAAACTCAAGACCATATGAACCCTGAAGAAAATGGAGACATTCTAACAAATGTATTAAGATCAATGAGTGTGACATTTCCTATATGTATATATAACATTCATTCAGTTATCATGCCATATTCTTTTGAAATCCACAGTCTAAGTCTTTATCAGGCATAATAACATGATCATATAGAACAATATTTTTTATTTTAATTTTATGATTTCGTATTAAAACTCCAAACTATTTTCAATAATGAAGCTTCCACTATACAAGTATGCCATGTAACAGAGTTTGGTGGTTTTCTGGAGAGGAGGGGTTGGGTATTGAAATATTTGTTTGATAGGCATCTAAGTAAACATTAAGAAAAATATTGATAGGTAATAGTGCTTATGGACTGATGATTTCATTGAAAAGTGATTTGACATTGTCCATGTAGTATAACTACTGAGACCACTGATATGGCCGTCTATTTTCCTAATACATCAATAGATAACTGACGACACCTGTCTCTTGCAATTCCCACTCACCGTAGGGATCCGGTGAGACCATGAGTTAACAATGGATCCTATGAACATCTTTAGTCTAATAATTTTCAAAATCTTCCTTCCATCTTTTTTCATGCTCACTCATGCTGATGTGTGAAAGCTGCCTCTCACCTTTGATTTTGTGCTGATTAAACTGAAACCACCCTTAGAGAAAATTGATACACGCTTGCTAAGAGTGAAAATTCCCTTGCCATAGATATTTGCAGCTAAAGTAGCTGTATATATCTAGACTTCTACACACCAGCAGTGTGTTTCACATTGGTTTCAGATATTTTGTTTTGCATTTCATGTTTTTTTATTCCCTTTGTAATATAACAGGTGATGCTGAGAATCAAATTGCCCTACAGGATATGAGTGTATTTTTCTAGTTTCCAAAATCAGAATGTCAGAATTATAGACAGCATACATACAGTTCACCTTTCTTATATTTAGACAAATTAAAGCTACGGAATCTATGTACACATGATATAAATATTCTTACTATTGCTTTAATTTCCCTCCTTTACTGCCCTATAGCATTAGGTATTTTATGCAAGTGTGATATTATCTAGTTCTATAATTACACTAGGTTACTTAATAATAATTTAAAGGATCCTTTATTAGATGAAAACTATATAATAAATTTTTCTTTTTATACATTGTTGTGTGACTTGCTGAAATTATAACTCTCTTTAACATACATAAATACCAACTAAGTTTTTTATTTCCACTTTTATTCAGGGTTTCTGAGGTAGGGAGCATCAATAGGATGTTACAATAATAACATCCGTAATTTCTGATTAATATATATTAGAACTTCTGTTTGCAAGTAGCATTTATTTGAGCTGATCTATCATGGATAGTTTTCAAAAACGTCCATGGTTAATTCTTATCATATTCACATGTTAATACAGGTTGATATATTTTAACAGCATTAATATGCTGCAGTATAAAACAGCTGAGGTACAGCAATCTTTATTTAAGCATTTTCCCCTTACATGCTTTTACATTGTTTATTTCTATTATCAAGTAATTCTTTTAAAATTAATTTCAATAATATCTTAATACTTACCAACTTCTCTCTAATTGCTATAATTAAGTTTCACAAAATCATCTCATTGATGAGTTCATTTATATTTACTAACTGAAGTTATTTTATGGGGCCAGAATAAATTATTGAGTTTCCATTTTATTGCATTTATTTGCAAATATAAACATACTATTGGTTCATTATAAATTTTCTGTTATATTCACTTCTTTAATCTTTAAACATCATTGCATAAACTAATATAAGTGATCAAAAAGATTCTGAACCAGATAATCAGGGAAGAATCAAAATTATTAGTTATCAGTTGCCACTTCATTTTTTAAGTGAATGAACTATATTTTATATAATTTGTACTAGGGCAACCGTGTTTTTCTCTAACTCTTGCTTGCTATTCTGGTTGCAGTATTATTATCTGCTTTATTTTCTCGCCTCCAGGTCATGAGAGCTTATTTTTTTTTTTTTTAATAGAATTGTAGAAAGCAAAAATAAAAATCCCAAGTAACTGTCACTTAAACGAGAGGATTATTTTTAAACTAAACAGTTACTTGTTATAATAACATCATCTCGCTGAGATGCATGGCGGTTTTTGAAGACCTCAAATTCCTGCTAAGTTCTCACCATTAAGAGAGTGGTCTGACATCTTGACATGGCTATATTAAGTGCTGACCCCAATTTATTTTTTGGAAGATTCATTTTATAGTTTCTTTAGTGTTTGCCTGCCAAGCCTGTGCCTATGGCCAGTTAATCTTTGGTTAATCCAAACGTGATGAGATTGCTTTTTTTTAGCTGTTTGCACGTAAGAAGAAGGGATAGTTAGGTCAGTCTGAGAATGGCCCTTGCCTTTGACACAGGGTTTGGTGGATTTCACATGTAGGCAGGGAGGATGAGACCGAAGTGTTATCTCACCATGACTGTTCTCTCATTTTTACTAGCCAGCTCTCCTCAGTCATTCAGAGGGCTAGAGAATAAACTCATATCCTAGCTCACTGTGGCAAAGGACAGCATAGACTTGTCCTTGCAGACTCTGATATAGGCCAATATACGTTTGTTAGTCTAAGTATCTGAGATTGGCTTAGGAACTTTGGAGCTTTCGCTACTTTCAGGTATAAAAATGCCTTGTACTTTAGATTTCCTGTTTAAAAGTTATATTTTTAAAATTAACATAACTTGATGTTTCAAATGATAAGAAGCTAGAACATGGACTAACAATTTCTAGAATTTTATACTTAGTAATTACTACTTGTCATGATTTATGTTCTTTGGTTGATTTTTGACATATTACAAATATGGTTTTAAGTTTAAGGTAGAGCCACATTTATGAATAAACATCCTTTGTGTACTATTATTATCTTACCTGTTGAATTGACATAATTAAGCAAACAAAATTATATACTTTTGAAAAAATGTAGACCAAAAATTAAAATAATCAAAACAAGAACCCATCCAATAACTCGATTATCTCTCTGTGAATGGTTCTTCACTGTTTTGGAAAACAGTATGAAAGTTTTGAACTTTCTCTCAAAAAGTTAAGAAATATGTATGTGTGTATACTAAACAATTTCACAGAGAATATATTGGAACATTGTACTTAAAAAATAACTCTTTAGAAATCTATAACCAACCTTCCCTCTCAACCCCTGGTTACAAACCCCAGCTCCACTTTATTTATTTATTTAAATCTCATTTTATTTTTACTTTAAACTTTTTTTTTTTTTAGTTGACTTTAATTTTTAGAGCAGCTTTATGTTCATAGCAAAACTGCACTGAAAGTCCAATGTCCATACACTGGCTGCCCTCACATATGTGTAGCCTCCCCTGAAATCAGCATCCCCCTCCAGAGTGATGCATTTCTTACCACTATATTAACACGTCACTATCATCCAAAGTTTGTACTTTGCATTAGAGTTCCATCTTGGTGTTATACATTCCATGGGTTTGGACAAATGTAAGATGGCATGTAGCTATCTTTTTAGTATTGTACAGAGTATTTTCACTGCTCTAAGAATCTTCTGTGTCCTGCCTATTCTTCCTTCCTTCTCCCTTAACCCCTGGAAAACACTGGTATTTTTACTGGCTCCATGGTTTTTCCTTTTCCAGAATGTCATACAGTTGGAATAATATAGTGTGTAGACTTTTCAGATTGGTTTTCACTTAGTAATATGTATTTAATTTTGCTCCATGTCTTTTCATGGTTTGATAGCTTATTTCTTTGTAATGCTGAAGAATATATCAGTTTTATGTACCACATTTTATTTATCTATTTATCAATTAAAAGACATCTTGGTCTCTTCTGAGTTTGGACAATTATGAATGAAGCTGCTTTAAACATCTGTGTGCATTTTAAAAGAACATATAAGGTTTCAACTTCTTTGAGTAAATACCAAGGAGCTCACTTGCTATCATATGGTAAGAGTGAGTTTATTTTTGTAAGAGACTGCCAAACTGTACCATTTTGCACTCCCACCAGCAGTGAATGAGAGTTCTTGTTGCTCCTCATCCTGGCCAGCATTTGGTATTGTCAGTGTTCTGGAGTTTATCCATTCTATTAATAATAAGTGTGAAGTGTTGTCCACTTTTAAAAATTATTTAAAATTCAAAAATTTTTAAAATTATCTAAAGCGGCTACACTTTGAAAATAAAGTATGATTTAACTAGTCGTTTCTGTGTACTTAAATTGTCATTCAGTCTTTTCAATTCTGCTGTTTAAAAAGTCAAGACTGACCTTAGCAAATTGATCTTTCAGTATATTTTTCTGATGCTATATATGTATTTATCTATATGCACATATATAATATATATTCATAACAGAAAAAATAAAAGCACGCAAAAGTGCTATATTGACTTTTTTCAGTTATTAAAAATTTTAAGTGCGTCTTTATTTCTATGCCCTACGTCAATGGATATTGGTATGACTGGATTGAAAGTATCTAGGTTGACGTGTGGAATTTAGGCCGAGAATTTAGTTTTGGACCAGTTTCCTCAGTAAATTCTATGGATTAAATAATTGATGTGCTGTGAGAAAGTAGGCCATTAATAAAGTCAAAGAAGAACAGCAATTCAAATAGATCTAATGGCTACGTAGAAACACAACAAATGTCTAGAAGCCTATATTTTAGGCTCTGAGGTAGTAAAGACATTCAAGAATTTTGAATGAAAAAGAGACTTTGGTATTTTCCCCATATTAGATGACGAGAGACATTAGACAATTCAGTTTCAATAAAATGAGATGAGTTTAAGGTAGGTTGGAACCTGTAAAAGATGGACTAGAGTAGGTTGGGAAAAATGATTTAGCACAAATGATTTATTTGTGCTAACAAATAACATATTTATTTGGCTTAGTTTTTTTACTCTGTAAATTCAGGAAAAGGAATAACTATATTCTTATGTCAAGGGTGACATAATTTACAACTTTTATGTTAGTGTACACTCCAGTTAATATAAAGATATTTTAGTGTGATTTTTACCAGAATTTTTTTTTTTTTTTCAGAAATCTTCAGATACTGAAGAAATACTTTAGTTTGCATTATGGACCTGCTATTTTCTTATCTCAAAAGTTAAAATTATATTCTCATGCCCATTAGATATGAAGCATATTTACAAATGTGTTCATGTTGGGATCACATAGTAAATTTGCCTTTAAAATATATCTTAGGTGTTGTGATATGGTTCTCTTCAAAGTTCCAGGGAACTCATAGGAGAAGTGTAGCAGTTATAAATAGTTTTTATCAGTTCTACAATCTCAAGATATTTTCATAAATCCTCCATACACTTATTCATTACATGGCCTTGTTCATTAGCCAATATGAAGATACCTAAATTATATTTAAGTATTTATTGCTTTGGAATAAAATAAAGTAGTGTAACTAAAGGTACAAAGATGGTTCAGACAAAATTGAAAAAATGGGAAACAGACAAGGATCATTTTTAGATAGAAACTTAAAGCTTGTATGTAAACATTGGTATGCAGAGTAAGGTACCTGATTGATGATTAAATGTAAATGTTAAGCAAAGTGTTTTATATTTAATATCTAAGCCTAATAAAATGTACAATAGTAAGTTTTTCTTGAGTGTTAACCTGATTGGAAATTGCTTTAGGAGGAAATAATTATAACTGTGATGAATAGGCTTTGGATATGCACAAGTATGTATATGAAATAAAGACAGAAATTGGAGGAAAGAAAGAGAATACAAAAAGGAAAGTAGCAGTAGTAACTGCTAAATAAACTATCAGATCATTGGTTATAAGGGACAAAAAATGTAAAATTTTAAAATGTAATATCAGTAAAAACTAAGAAGGAAATAGGAAAATGCATTTTCAGTTATTTTAATAAGTATAAGTTTAAAATTAATTTGATTTAGAAATTCAATTGAAATTTTAGTCAGGAAAGTTTTGACTAATCCTTTCAAACTTGCTAAATTTTCATCAATATTCCATTTGATGTTTCTTAGTTTGCCTGGAGTGATACAAATTCAAAAGCTGATTTTTACAAATTTATTTCATTTTTCACTTTGATCCCCTGCAAGTGCATTTTGAAGTGACTTTATTACTTATGGTGCCAGCTTTGGCTTACCTATTATTGATTTGCAAAAACAAGGAGTTACATTATTTTAAAGAAGAATAAGTCACCTAAATACATGAGGACTAATATTTCTTTTAAAATTTAAGTTGCCCACAGTATTAGGTACACCAAGGAAATGAAATAATAATAATATAATAACCACATTAATAACTAGCATTTATTGAAGGCTTTCTCTTTTGAGTATTTAATGTACATTATCTCAATTAAGTCTTACAACAGACCTCTGAATGAGAACTGTTATTATCCTTCTTTTAGAAATGAGAAGACTAAGTCACAGGGACTTTAATTGGCCTGGCCAAGGACACAGCTAGTACATAGTGGAGGAGACAAGAAGGGAATCCATTCCCTCTGGCTTTTGTGAACACATGCTTAACTAGTATATCAGAGCTCTGATCTGTATAATAGGAAACAACTAAGTTTTTCCTCCAAAAAGTAATTTTTGAAAGAATGATGTTTTTAAAATAAAAATCTGATGTCACTTTTCTACTTGTAATATTTTAGGATCTACCATTGCTGACAGGATAAATCTAAACTCCTTAAAATAACGTACAAGGCCTTTAGGGTTCTAATCCTTCCTATATCTTTAGCTACACATCCTCCTGCTCAAATACTCCTCTGCCCACCACTTGTGGGTATCACTCTAGAAACACTGAGCTATTTTCAGTTGCTTGAACATATCGTGATTTTTCTTATATTTTCACTGCCTGGAATATCTTTTTTCCCCACATATGATCTTTCTAAATGTTTCTGCTCAGTTTCAAAACTAGTTCAGATGTCACCTCAGCTCTTAAATCGTCCCTGAACAAGCTCCTACCCAGGTGTAGTTAATCTCTTCCTTTTATACCTATTTCTAATGAATTATACTATCACTAGATATTATTACCCAGGAACATGCATATCTTCGTGAATGTTCTTAAGACTGGTTTAACATAATTCTTTCTTTACATCTTCAGCATCTACAATACTTCCTGAGCACGTTGTGGGAACTCAATAAAGTTTATTATGCTGAATAACAATTTTGATAATGAGTATGATACCTTTAAAAACAAAAAAACACTCCAATTTTGTATTATTTTTTGCTAAAGATTGCTATGTTTTCTCTTAATGAGAACGTATGAGTTCTCAAAGCATTTGACATAAAAGTATTTAATAATAGAAATTTTTGAAATAAAAAAATAAATCTATCTCACCTTTTCCCACTCTCTGCCAAATACAGCTTATCAATTGTCTTATATTTGCATGTCCTGCTCCACTTTACAAATATCAAAATCTTTTAATTTCTCACTACGTAAGTCTTAATGAGTATATATGATTTGGTGATATCACATTCCTTGACAGTCATTCTATATTTTAAATAAAGATGTCATCTCTGCAGGGGCCAACCACTCTGCCTCACACAGATAATATTCCGAGGGAGGCCCTGCAGAAGAGAAGAAGGCTGACATTTATTGAGCACTTTTGTTGTGCCAGGCGCAGCGTTAGGAGGTTTCCATATGGGAGATAATAAAGCCATGGGAGTAAGAGCACAACTTTTGGCTCAGGCAGCCTAAATCCCAGTTCCATTATTTCCTGGCAGTGTGATCTTAGACAAGTTACTTATTCTCCCTATGCCTCTGTTTTCTCACTTCTAAAATGAGGATGTGATAATTATATGAAGCACTTTGACACGGTCTTTCATAATAAAGATACAATATATTTTAGTGACTGTGATTGTTATCATCATCATCATTATCGTTACTAATACAGATAACTTTCATCCTCTTAACAACACTGTGAAGTTAGTTGGAAATAGAGTTTTATACTGGATTATAAACAGCATCAGGGCAGAAAAAGTTTTTCACTTGTCTTTATATATCTTTATATCTGCCAGGCTCAATATCTAGCACATAGCAGGTGCTTGTAAAGTTTGGAAATCTCCAGGAGTACCCTCATGTTCAATAATTCACTAGAATGATTGGCAGAACTCAACTCTGTGATTCTTACGGTTATGGGTTACTATAGTGAATGAATACAGATTAAAATCAACCAAGGGAAGGGGTACATTGGCTGAGTCCAGGACAGTTCCCAGTGCAAAGCCTCCATTTGTCCTCTCCCAGTGGATTGTGGACAAAGCTAACTCCTAGTAATTATGTGTACCAACATACATGGAGTATTGCCGTCCAGGGAAGCTCATCCAAGCCTTGTGACCAGAGTTTTTACTGCAGCCTGGTCACATAGATAGGATTGACTGCCTGTGTAGCCAGCCTTAGTTTCCAGCCCCTTTGGAGGCTGAATTGATAAAATGTGGCACAAAACCCCCACCATAAATCACATTGTTAGGATAGACTATCCAGGGTGGTCAAAAGTCCCCAAATAAATAAAGAAACTTTTCAGGCAAGACATTCCAAGACTTAAAGATTACCTCCTAGGACCTAGAGCAAAGGGCAGACCTCTAATTGAGTAAGGTTAATATTCTACTACATAGTGCTCAAAAATATTTTTGAATTAATGAATTAGATATTATTGATAAAGAAGCAGAAAGAAAAAGAGAGATAGTCATATCCTGCCCAGGCTTAATACTTTGTTAAGGCTACGTTGATCTTGATGTTAAGAGAGACTATAAAGGGAGGTAGAATAGGACAGTGAATCCAAGAGTTCCTGTTTGTAAGTTGTGTTTATATTACTATTTCTATGGTAGATAAAGGACTTTTGTACTAATGAATTGAAATAGAAATATTTCTTACAAATTGAAAGGGTATTTTTGTTGTTGCTGTTGTGTTGGATCTTTTTGTTTGTTTGGTGTTTGTTTACTCATTTATTTATTTATACCATTCCTGGCTTGTGTTTCATTCCCATGATAATCACTAGGCTGATACATCTAAAATATAAGGAATAAAAACACGAATCATGCCTGGGACCCAGTCTTCCTTATCTCTTCAGGATACAAGAAAACTGACCAGAACAGAATTGGAATTATGCATTGTGACTAACTAGACCCTAATTTCTCCAGATGGAGGCAAAGTAAGATTCTGTAAGCCACTCCTAAAAGCTAAATCTACCCCATCAAGGAAGACAGGTTTTAGGAACCTCTATTTTTACCCATTTACCCATTTTTTTTCTCAAAACAGCATCAGAGAGAAGACATTGGGAATGATGGAATGATTATCTCTTTAATGAGCCCCCAATATTTATTTTGGGAAACTGTAATACAACAAATGTATCCTGGTTAATGCAAGTTGCTAAACAAGCAAGCAGAGGAAGGTCAGAAAATATTGTCTTGATTTGAGAGCTGTTAAAACAATGAGAAATGTGGTCTAGTTCAGTTAATGTATAATTTGTTTTACCTGCTTCTAATGAATACAGTCATGTGTCACTTAACAGACATGCATTAGGCAATTTGGTTATTGTGCGAACATCATAGAGTTCTTATACAAACCTAGATTGTATAGCCTACTATACATTTAGGTTATATGGTATAGTGTAGTGTTCCTAGGCTACAAACCTATATAGAGTGTTACTGTACTGAATACTATAGATAATTGTACCACAATGGTAAGTATTTGTATATCTAAATATATCTAGACATAGAAAATGTACAATAAAAATACTGTAATATAATCTTATGGGACCACTGTCCTGTGTATGGTATGCCATTGACTAAAATATTATGTGGTGCATGACTATATATATAAGTAGTTTCAAAACGGTGCCAGTTATGATTATTCCACTATTATTTTCCTTTTTACCTTGTTACTTCTCTAATAACAAAAGGATTGAGATCAGAGTTATAATAGGTTAATAACAGCAACAGCAATAATAACACTAGGTAACATGTATAGAGATTTTATGCGCTAGTTCCTTGCTGGGACATTTACATCCTGTTAGATTGGCATAACAAACATGATGGATATATATTACCACGTCCATTATTTTATACAACTAAGAAATTTAAACCCAAAGGTAGCAGTTATCTTGTGTCAAGTCATGTAAGCATTAAATGGTAAATCTGGGGTACAAATGTCAGGCAGTTCTTGTCAATATTTCATAATTTTTTTTCCCAATTACCTTTGTAGCCTTGTGAAGAGAGATTGCAAACTGTTATTCCTATAAAAAAAAATAACACGTTCTGTACTATAGTTACCCGAGGGTGGTGTTGGGGGCAAGTGGTGTACATTTCTAAGCTACTTTCAAAGCAACCCTATACCTGCCTGTAGTTTCCCCAGAAATGTAGCTGGGTATGTGACCTGCAATTGTCAGAGAGATTGTTTGGCTGAATTTATCAAGGGCCTGATTCCAGGGCCTCAAGCACGGGGGAGGCGCCTGTAGTGTTAGCTATGTAATTTTGTTCACAGCTCCCTTCAATCTATGCCTGCCTCCCCACTGGGCCAATTTATACTGCAGTGTAAAGTAATGAACAGTTACAGTGTCCCTGGGGAAAATCAGCAAGTTTTACTCAGTATTGCATTACAGACAATTGTTATGTATACTTCCCCATTAGTCAGGTTGAGCAGACATAAATGAAATCTGCAGTTATTTCCCAAATCTCATTAAGACATCACTTTACCCTTATTTCCACCGAATCTTTTACTAGGTGGCTAAGAGGTAAGCAGATAGATTGATTTCAGTTTCCTGTCTTTGTAATTCTTTTCCCAGAATCTGGCAGAGGGATTAATAGGATTAAAGCTAGTTTTGCAAGAATTGGCAGAAGAATAGAACTAGGGAGGAAAAAAAGAAAGGATGATTAATAATTTAGAAAATTAGATCCTAAATAATCAACGTGTTTTGCAATTCTCAACAGTTTGATTCCAATAATAGGCCAATAGATCTTGAAGAATTACATGGTCTACTGCCCAGCCAGCTCCCTCGGGCTTCTCAGCATCTTCCTTCCCCCTCAAATCACAGCTCGCTCTTCCAACTTCCTGTGATCATAAGATTTTAGGGAAAGTAAAACGAAGTTACTAATTCTGAGGTAAAGTTTTGAGGCTACTGCTTTTCTCATTAGATTGCATTAGTTTTAATTATTAATAAAATTATTGTTTGTAAGTAAAGAATCCATCTTGCATTACCTAGAGTAAAAAGCACAGAAAATATAGCAATCTGAAGGTTTTCCGTCAAGTCCAAGGACAGGGATGGAGTCAGGCTCTTGAGGAATTGGAACCAAAGACTAGAAAGTTCTAAGGCAGCCAGGAAAATTTTAACCTCACTCTCCCTCTCTCTCTCTTCCCCCACCCTCTGCGTTTTCCTCTTCCTCTTCTTCTTCCTCCTCCTCACCTTCTTCCTTTGCCTCTTCAAGACCAGAATGTTTCTAGATCCTTCTTCTCTTTGTGCAGCCACTTCACTGATTTCTCCTGGGCAGTGCACAGTTTTCACTGCTTTGTTTGCTTTGTTCATTGGCAGCTCTAATTTTTTCACTTCATTAATTCTAGAAAATTTTCATGCCCAAATGTAAATCCCTGGAAAGGAGAACTTATTTGGCCCCCTTGGTTCAGCTAAAATGTATGAATATCACGGATTTGGCTCTGAGAGGCTTACTGCAAGCTATGGGATGGCAGGGCAACAGCTAGTGATTAGTCGTGTACACATTTATTTCTCAAAGCATGAATATCGTTGAGGTCAATAATCATATCTTATTTCTCATTATTTCACCCCAAAGCTGACACAATACCTTGAATTGGAAGACACAGCTGTTTAATTGAGTGTTTTTAAGTAATGATAGTATTTGGAAAGAAATGAAGGACATGGCCACGGCCTTTAGAAAGCATGCAAAATTAGAGGTCCCCAAAGAGATAGTTCCCAGCATTTACCAGGCAGTACAAAAGCACATGCGTATTTTTCTAAAGTGCAGGCAACAGCCTTCAGTGTTACTGACAGCTGGCCAAAAAATTGGTGGCGGCACATAAATTGGTTCAGGAAATGCATAGTTGTGTGTATTGATACCACATTTCATCAGTACCATAACAGCATTATATCTTTGCAATAATCATTTTAATACCTAAAATAGTCTACATTACTCAGGTTTATAATTTCATTTTAAAAAGTCTTTATTGGCAGTTTATTCTTTTTAACAAATATCTAAGTTATCAAATCTTTTATTTTAAATAATTACATATTTATTTTTTAAAGTAAGATTGTGCATTAGGTGTCACCAAGAGCTATTTTGCTGAAGGTTATTAATCACATGACACCAAGTTACCATTAGGTTGTAGCTGCTATTCATTTAGGAAACGGTTGGATAGATTATGTGGTTTTGGAAATTTATTTGCATCCTGATGGTTCATGGTGTGCGTTCTCTTCTATGCAGTCTCACTTAATTCATGTAGCAATTAGTTTTATTGATGAGGGAGATTGTGCTCATAGGTATTAGGTAACTTTGCCAAGATCATACAGCTTCTAAGTGATAGTGTTAGTCTTTTGCATGCTTGTAACTAAGAAGAAGAAATTATTCATTTGTTGCCCAATTATTCTGGATAAGGACTTGAGCCAGTTATTGAAACCCTAAATTATATCTAATTTACTAAAACTAGCCTTCAGATTTTCAAAAGAGGGTATGTTGAAGCAAAACAGAATTTCACTTACATAAGACAAATTGATGGATAGATACCTATTCAAGAATGCACTGTAGCCAAGTGCATTAGATTTGTTTTCATAATAAATGCTCTAGGAATAGTGAAGAGATAACTTAAAATTCCAAGATTGCCATATCACTGAGGGAAAGGGACTGTGGAAAAGAATGAATTAAGTAGGAAATATGACCAATTAAAAAAAAATCCCCCATTTCATATGATTTATTAAATAGGGCATGATTCATGGATCGATTAATCAAACCCATGGTGACAACATATGTATGTAGCATTCAGGAATGTCACCTTCAAGGCCTGTCTCCCTTGCCAAAGTACATACTTATGGAAAACTTGCATCTCTTTTACTACATGTGACGTATCTTCAAATAGTTCTACTTTTCTAATTGTAACTATGAAACTAAAGAACATGAAATCATACAACTAATCATGAAATAAACTAGTGATGTAAATAATAAAAAATTATATTTAAATAAGCAGAGTGTAACATTTGTATAAATTCTTAATCCTGGAGAATTCTTTAAAAAGTCATCAATTCATTAACTGGTTAGTAAGATAAAGCATAAGTAGGAAGGGTTACTGAACGCAATAATGCAATAATATGGATTAGGCTTTCTTTTAAAATCTCAACAACTTATACTACTGTTTAAAAACACAGAAATAAAAGAAAAATAGGAAACTGATTGTACCAGTTTCTATTTCACACACTTCTCCTTTGCTTTTGTATTTTTCTTTGAAATCAAAGGGAAACCAATCTAACAAATACAAATCAGAACCCTAATGGAAATGGATCTAAGTTATTAACCTCATTATGAGATGGATCATAAGAAATGTATACTCACAAAAAGCTTCTGCTTTTTGGTTCTGGTAAAAAAAAAAAGCCACATCAATTATTATTTCTTCTTTTAATATAGTTTTTTACTAGTGCTTATATATATTCTCTGCAGTACTTTATCACTATGAGTCATTGTATCAAAGATCTTCAGGTCTAAATATTTTATAATGCTTATGTGAGCATAAAGATAGAAAAACAAACTTCTATTGACTATGTGTGTCACACTGTAAACTAAAAACCCTGTTGGGAAGGCTAAGGGCTGAGCATCAGCAGTCCAGTGTAGGAGCATTGAGCAGCTGTTGTATGGCTCACAGTGGAAGAAGCAAACTCCTAAAGCTCTAAGATGGTTCTGCTACTTAGAATCTAGCAGATCCCACTGTGATGAATCACTATGTTGTAGACAGGTCCTGCCTACTCCCTCCGCTAAAGGCCTCAGGAATCTGCTCCATTCTTTCTATTCCTGCAAATGTTTATACTTTCCAAATAACACATGTTCTTTCATATTCAGGCTTTGTCCATATTCTTTCTTCCACCTGAATGGCCCTCTCTTCCATCTCTTTTTTTTTTTTCAGTGAACTCCTGCTCATTCATAAAGGCTCAAATAAGACATCACATCCTGGCAGAATTCAGAGCTCTGCTCTCTGGGTACCATAACATACTCTCTCTAACTCCACGAGGGCATTTTCACACTGTTTTATGTTGTGTAGCTATTTCCCCTCAGTGTATTCTTTGAAGGAAGAATTTTTCTTATTCATCTTTATATTTATTGAACCATGAAAAAGGCAGAGACGAAAAATTCTGAATAAATATTTGTGAAATTAAATAATAAATGAAATATAACTGGGTGCATTTCATGTAGTAGAGGTTTTGTTGCTCAAATTGGTCTGTTTCAGAGTGGGGCTGACTCCCTTTGATGCTCAGTGATGGGGAGTTCTTATTTATCAAGGAGATCTGAAATGGCTAATGTTTAACTACCTTGGCTTACAAAAACACTGTTTTGTATGATTCAAAATAATTCTACTAACCATAGAATGAACCTGATCCTTATGTGGCTAGTGAGTAAATAGATACTGTGGGAATAGACTTCATTCATGGTTAAGTCTTTATATTCTAGAAAATGCACTAAGCTCTGAGGATACAGCTGTAACCAAATAATTGTAGCTCCATGTCTCATGAAATTTACATTCCAGAAGAAGAGAAAAGCAATAAACACATACTCAGATAAATAATTTAAATATATTATTCAAGAAATGCTAAAAAGAAGAAGAAATAAAAAATGGTAGGGAAGAGAAGAGGCAAAATAGAGTTTAATGAAGGCTTCACCAATAGGTAGCCATTTGAGCAGAGACCTGCATGAACCTTTATGATGACCTGGAGGCAAAGCTCTCTTGACAGAGGATGCAGCAGGTGTAAAATGCCAAGATGTCACGTGTAGCAGTGAAAAATGTCAGAGAACTAGCCAGGGGTAAGATCATGGTCAGGATTTTGTATACTGGCCTAAGGCTATGGGAGCCATTGGAATTGTGCTCACAAGAGTTAAATGATCTGATTTATATTAGAAAGACTACTCTGGCTTCTGAGTGGTGACACAAGTTTCTAGTGAAACCCACTAGAAGCAGAGATCTAAGTAATTAATAAAGTTGACTTGGATGAGGGTTGTAGCAAGGAAAGGTTTGAGAAATGGTCAGAGTCAAGATATATTTTAAAAGAATTGCTGACAAGGATTTACTATTGACTGTACAAGCATTCATACCTGTCTTAGCTGTAAGAAAAAGAAGCAGCGCCTGACAGACAGGAACTGTCCTGTACTGTCACCTACTCCTTTGTGATACTTGGAAGTTTCCTTAACCCTTAAGGCTAGCCCGTGATTTTCTCCAGTTCAGCATAAACAACGTAACAGAAAAACATCACATTAGGCCATTCTATGACTAGCATGGATCAAGACAAAATCAGATCTGAATGCAGATAAAAATAGGAATATTGTCCAGACCACAAAATGATCAAAGATCCCCCTATCCTTACACGTTGCTTCTTTTGCAATCACAGCTTTAGCCCTACTTTGTTTCTGCTGCCTTCCAGGTAAGAATTATTGAGATACCTAATAATAGAATTATCCCTGATTTCTGACTACATCCGATCCAGAGAAAAGACTTACTTTCTTTAATCTTTCCCCAAATAATTTAGCACAAGCCCAATACTACAATAAGTCTTTTCCAACAGCCTCTGGCTCAGACACTGCACCATCTTCTAAGGTGAATATTTGCCTCCATTGCAAAGTCCACAAACCAAACTTTGCCAGCTATATTATTTCTAGGGACTTTTGGCTGGGGGTATTGAGAGCTGTTGATAAATGGACCAACAATGTTATAACACCTTGTGAAATCTGTATGTTTAAGCCTAAACCCTTTAGCACGATCCCCATTAAATGTTTTAGCAAAACAATTAATTTTAGGTTTAAGTCTAGAACCTTCAGACATTTATCATGTGAATAAATCAGATGAAAGCAAGTCTGGGGAACTAGTCTACTCCAAGGAATGTTCTATATCCTTAGAAGCATTTACCCACAGAGAGCCCCTTTCTTGCACCTACCCTGAAGAGAAAATTCTGTTCTCATTTCAGAAGTTATACCCAAAAAGTGAAAATTATGTAATTATTCTTCTAAGAAGTTCCCCAAATCTTCACAGTCAAACACTTTGTTGAGACTACCTTAGGTTTCATCTGCAGTCATATGTGTATATTTTAGAAGATACCTATTGTTATAGCAAACTCTTGGGCAGAGATAAGCCCCCTGTTAACAATTTTCTATAAAAGGTGTTCTTCAACTGCTTTTACCCACACCCAGGTAGCTAGAATCTTCACAGGTTAGTGTCAATCCAGAGAAGGAAAGATGAGCCTGTCCACATAAGCCTAAATTGGATTCCAAATATGCCCATGGCATATTGATTATAATGAAGGAGGCAATGTGGTGAAAATCAAGGGCGCAACAGAGTTTACTTTACGACCACATGCTTTGATTTGGAGTGTAAGTCTTTTAACCATTTTGAATGTTCCTGTTCTTATCTGTAATGCAGAGACAATTATATAAAATATACAGCATGTTAAATATACATATATTAATTCATATTGTGTTTAGGCTATACTGTATTTGAGTCCCTTGTAGGTGGAACTATTTTTATTTTCCATATTTGCTCCTAATGGGTAATTTATCTAACATTTAATTGTAATTGTGAGCCACATGAAGTCGTCTAAGGAAAAAGAGAAAATTAACTCAGGCTTGTTAAATATTAGCTCTGAATTAACTGTATAATTTATAGATCCTCTTAGTTAGTAACAGATTGTTAGGTCAAAAACAGCCTTTGTCAGCAATGGTAAGCTCCACTTGTTTTCTTCTTCCAAAGGTGTCCTCAAAGTCAAATAAGATAAGCAAAAGAAAGAATCTGAAAGAGACAACTGCCAAAAATCTAAAATTTCATAAGGACACTTAAAAACTATCAGGAATGCATGATATTGCAAAGTACTTTATGGTGTATTATAATGATGTAGAGGCAAAGACAACTACATGTGATGGGGAGAGAGTCAAGAGTGTGGAGTCAGAACAGAGTTTAAAGCTATGTGCTATGATTTTGGTTGTATGTCTTTCAGCTATCTGAGTGTTGATTTCTTTATCTGTACTGCAGAGATATTAACAACTAGATGCAGCATAAAGCATACAACATAATATAAATTAAATATTTTTCCATTATAAATACTATGTAAGTGTTTATAGAAGAGTTCTTGGCTATGTGAAGAAGGAAACAGTCAGGGTGATGCCAGATTGCTGTGTGTGGATTTGGCCGGTGCAGATGTTTAGCTTGAACAGATATCAGTTGAATCAGATGTCTTGAAAAATTGTTTGTAATGTTATATTAAAATGGCATTCTGATAAGAAATCATCCAATTTCCAGAATGGAAAATCTATTCCTAAGGAGTAATTCTTACACTGGGAGAATTTCATTGTGTCAGTAACATTTAAACGAGTCACTGTTATTTGTAAACCTTTCATTGTGATAGCAGAAAATTATATGTGAAAAACATGATTATGTGGTTATCACTCTGTTTAATAGGGTTTGCAGCCTCTATGTACACATAACAGCTGCCGAAGCAAGCCCTCAATTAATTTTACATAACAGGAGCAATTTTGTACAATTACTTGAAAATCTTTGGCCGTGTTCCATTTCTCTGACATAAACATATGGGCCAAAATCACAAGAAATTATTACTCCAATGGGATCTCTTATAATAATAGTTATATTGGAGCTAATACTTTTCCAGATTAAATCTTTCAACTTCTATACAATCTCATTTGATGTTTAAAAGTTTTTTCATATGGATAATGCTTATTATTAGCTATTATTAGAGCTAACATTTGCTGTGTGCTTACTAAATTCTAGACCCTCTGTTTAGAATTTCAAATTCTTTTCCTCTAATACTCAGACTTCCTAAAGAATAATTTCCAATGTTACTTTATCTTTTAGAGAGAAAGAAGCTAACTTAACAAGGTTAAGTATGAATAACTTGTCCAAAGTCAGTGGTCAAGTTATTACAGTGTCCAATAAGCAGAATAGGCAGGACTCAAACTCAGTTTGGTTAGTGTCTAAAGCTAGTTTTCTTAAAACAAAATCTCTTGTTTCTTTTTGTTACTATAGCATGTAATTTATCAAAGCTAAATTTAATAGAAGATTTGTATTTCTAACTATAATTATAAATTACTTCAAAATGCATGCGTTTATTAGCAGTGGTAATTAGTAAAATCATTTGGGCACAATCAGCTTTATTTATTTATTTTTTGTTAATTACCCATTTAAACATTCATTCCACAAGTATTCATTAAGCACCTACTATACTCGCGCCTCTGCTTGAGTTGACATATTTAGCTGTTAGTCCTGCCAAGAAATGCAGACGTGTATTCCCTAGTCAGGAAGCATATTTCTTTTTAATCATCTTATCTCAAGATGTACTTCCTTCCCATTTGAGAAAAGAATAATTATAGTTGAGTCCAGATTCTATATATAGCTAATGTCTTTTAATCACACTTTTCTCTGTTATCTTCTTATTCCCTTGCCTTACAAATACCCATATTATAGCATTTTTTATAATGCATTGTAATTCCTACTTCTGTACCCATTTTCCCTTTTGGTCCATGAAGTCTTTAAGAAGAGAAATAATATTTATGATGTTTTCATCCTGTAGATTATAATCCAGTGCTTAATGAATTGTGTTGTCTGAATGAGTGTATAAATTAATAAAGTTCCCAGTGTACTCCAGCGAATTTAAGATCAATGCTTGAAAAAATTCTAAGAAGACAAAATCCCATTTTTGCTGTATTCACGAAGTATCAGTAATGACTAGCTGAACTGGAAATGACAGAAATGGCCTCAAATGTGTAAGCTGTCATACAAGGCAAGTCCTTTTGAGGCTTCTACCTGTCATGTGCTGGATTCTCAGGGTGAGTTGTACAATGACACATAGCATGGTTTAAATAATAGCTGGGGAAATTTACTATTCAGAGGTCAGCAAAAGGAGAAGACCTGGTGAAGCTGATCCTCAACACCATTACCCCAGGTGGAGAGATGGGATCAGGTCTCTCCCCAGAACACCTACTCTTACTCTGTGTCCAGCCAGCCCCAGAAGCCTCACAGTGGGAAGTTAATGAAGACAAGGAGGCCTGTGCCTTTTGGTCTGCCTGAATCCTGGCTTGTACAGTGCCGCAATAAAGCCCGTTCCTTAAACTTTACTTACCATTGTGCCTAACTGATAAATTACAAGACACCAACCTGCCAAGAAAAAAGTTGTGACTCATGTCACTGAAAAGACCTTAGGCATTATTGGAGACTTTATACAAAGAGTTAGAGGACTGTGTTTGTTAGTTTCCTGTTGTTTCAGTAATGAATTAGTACAAACTTAATGGCTTAAATTTATCATCTTTCTTTTCTTGAGGTCAGAAGTCCTAAATAGGTGTCACTGGGCTAAAATAAATCAAGGTGTGGGCAAGGCTAAGTTCCTTTCTGGAGACTCTTGGGAATAATTCACTTTTCTTTTCTTTTTCTATTAATAGCTTCTGAAAGCCACCCCCGTTCCTCAGCTCAGTGTCCCTGTTCACCTTCACACAAACATGGCTGAGGAGTCTTTCTCATATTGCGTTACTCTGACACCAACTCTCCTGCCTCCCTCTTCTATCTTTTAATGACCTTTGTGATTATATTGGGGTCAAGAGCATAATCTTCTGATTATGGTCAACTGATTAGCAGCCTTAATTCCATCTGCACCTTAATTCCCCTCTAGACGTAACATAGTCACAACTTCCAGGGAGTAGGGCATCTTTAGGGATCCATTGTTTTTCGTACCATATTGTTGTCTATCTTCTTTCTTCTTCTTCTCCTTCTTCTCCTTCTTCTCCTTCTTCTCCTTCTCCTTCTCCTTCTCCTTCTCCTTCTCCTTCTCCTTCTCCTTCTCCTTCTTCTCTCTGTTTTCTTGTATTAGGGCTTTATTCTGAAATACTGCAATACTACAAGGCAGCAAAAAGCCACTAGCAATTGATGGGCCACAGATTCCTAGGTTCAGATTCAAGCGGGAAGGGAAAATTTCCCTTCCTTCCAATACTGTGAACTTGGTTCCTGGACCTATGATTTTCTGATTTATTTCATTTGCATAGTCCTTGTGGGCAAAAAATGCAATGCCTTTTATTTCCAGACCTAAGTCACACCCTCAACCCTATATGACATAGATTGATGATGAAGGAAGAGGTGAACACAAGAAAAAGAGGTTTCTTCAGGACACTAGTTAAGCTAAAATATAAGGGGACCAGGAGATGAAAATATCCACTGCACAGCAATTTGGAAAGGAGGGAGAACTCCTATTTCTATAGAAAAATATGTCCCTTTGGGCTATATAAGTTCTCTCTACATGTCTGTGTGGGTGGTTCTTCCACCCACTGTAAGTTGAAAATACAAACTAACTATAAACCTCGGGTCTTATCTTATCTTTACATATTTTATCAGATCCAATATGCTTTGAATTCTGGATAATAAAAATCACTTGCTAAATAAAAACTGAATTTCATGCTTTAGGTTTTTAAATTTAAAAAATTAGGTCGGTATACATACTTCTATTATTTTTTAAAGAAAAAAATGAAAAAAAAATTCCAATGATAAAGAATTATGCCACATTAGAGAGGTAAATAATTATATAAAAGATGTCATTTTAATAAACAGAATATGTGATCTCTTTTCCAGTATTATTTCATGTGTAAAACTTAAATTATCTATTATAGTCATAAGATATATTGTCCTACAATTTAAAGAAAACAAATGTTTGCAGTATTGGCTACCTATCCATCCCCACAAAAGAATCTCATAATGTTCATTTCTTTTGTAATAACCATCTATATGTCAGGCAGTAAGCTGAACACTTCTGTATTTGTCATTTGCCCTTTACAATAAACCATCAGTATTACCTATATTTTATAAGTGAATTAACTGAAGCTGAGAGAGATTAATTTGCTCAAGATCACATAGCATTTAAGTGGAAACCAGGTCTCTGACAAAAAGCCCTACATATTCCACAATAATGATATCCCTTTATTTTTGGGAAACAGAGTGAATACAAACTTAGACTTTATATTTTTCTAACTTAGTTACATTACCAGTCACTGAAATGTATCCTCTTTATTCTTGCTCTCTCAGCATATAGATATATTTTTGCTGAATAATTGAATGAGCTATGTTTCTGTCATTCATAGATTTGAGCGCCCCCCTATGAAGAACACATGCTAGAGGCTACAGGAAAAAATAACCATTAATAAGACTCTAATTCTTCTTAAGTAGCTGAAAGTTTAGTGGAAGACATGAGATACACACCCAAACCACATACATAACCAGAACATGAGAAGGTGTATAATGTTTTCCCAGTGAGAGGCACAGAGAACTTTAAAATTAAAAAGGAAATGAGCCTACTTTTGCCTGAAGTAATAAGCTTTTTGAAGAAAGTAGCATTTGTGGTTAGTTTTGAAAGACACCTAATATTCTAATGTGTAGAAATGTGAGAAGTGACTATGGTAGGTTGAATATTAGCCCACAAGATTAGGAATGGTGAGTGATACCAGTGGAGGAAGGAGAAATTACACTGTGAGCCATTTGTATTATAAATAGAGAGGTGAAGTCAGGGAAGCGGATCTTTGAGGCTACGACTGATGTTAGAATCCCAGTGAGAGCCCACATTTAGGATATAGCATGAGAGTTTAAGTTATGGTTTAGGAAACAACAACAGCAATTTAACACTTCATTTTAAAATAAGATTATTCTTTGGAATTTATTTTAATTCAAATTTATCTCTTTAAGACGAAGGAGGAGTTTTTTTTTTTTCTGACAAATTTAAAGACTTCATTTTTTTTATAGTTTATAAATTTACATCATGTATGCTTACAGGATTTTTGCTTTTAAATATAACTTTGACAAACTTTCTCATTTTTTTGTACTCTTCCTTAGCTAATTATTCTTCTTTTTTTTTAATCTCAATTTTTTTCTCAGCAAATTGTGTAATACTTTATTCCGTTGACTAAGATTGGGGCCATCATTTCTACCTTTTTAATTTCATAGACATGTAAAGTTCTTGGTATTTTCCTTCCAGTTGTACTTGAGAATATTTTTGGAAGATCTGATTTTACTCAAAATATGTATCTTGATTTTATTAACATTTTATATGTATCCTTATTTGTCACATAGAATGAGAAAGCTGTAAGAAATCCTAGGAAATCATCCATCCAGGATAATGGTAGAGAATGACATCTACCCTCTTTAATGAAAGTTTTGAAATGACATTTTAAAATCTTCTTGGTAAACTAAACTTGTGGTTAATATTCTTAAGATGGATAAAGTCTCTCTTTTGCTTTTACTATATTTATTATTTGTTGATATTCTCATTGACAAATGATAATTGAAGAATACTCTTCTGGTACCATCTTTTCTATTATGTTAACTTCTTAATTAGAGCCAGCCATTTGGATGGCTATGGATCATTTGAAGTCTATAGGATGACTATTACCCCAAAATCTCATTACTAAAGATTTTATCTTATCATTTGGGATAAATTGTGACTTATAAATGGCGCAGATGAAACACATTCAACACTGTAACTCTGTTAATACACTGCTTTGATAATCTGATAATATGTCATCCATTTTCAACGTGTGACTACGAAAGAACAGTGAGTTAAAATCAGATCCGCTTGAAGATGTCAACTAAATTTGTGTCCCAAAAACTTAGGGCTTCCCGTTTGAAGTGAAGCATGAGCCTTATCAATGATATTATTTACAATTATTTACATATCATGTATTGTGGCAAGGAACTGTAGGGGAAAGGAGGAAAGGAAACATGAGCTTCACATCCCTGGAAATGTGTTATAACTGAGGCAAGAAAATTAGGGCATGAGCAAAAGAACATTAATTAATTAAATTTAATGAAAAATATTCTCTGTCACCTAAAATTGCTTAGTTATTAAGGCATATATGTGATCCTTGATGTTTAACTAATGTTTTGAAAAAGACAGTAATGGACAGTTTACCTGATAAGAATGTTCTTAACAATAACCACACAAAGAATATTTAAATTGAGGATAATGCCTGGCAGCCGCTACCTGAAACTTCATAGTTTCTATCATTTGTAAAGAAAATATAAAGTCAAGCAAAGTGAATATGTTCACAATATATGTACATGGCCCCTCTTGGTGTGACTATTATTAAAAAAATATAACCAATGTGTCAAGCCATTACTAGCCTGTGATCCGAATGTGATCCTATTCATAATAGTAATCCTAATATCAGTGCCTCTTTTCCTCTCCAACTCATTTAGAAGCTCAGTGTTCAGCCCGCTCCACACCACATATCCACACCATGAGCCTAATAAAGATTCTCTCCGAGGCCTTTATTAAAACAATAATAGTCCCATTATTTGTGCTGTACATTTTATATAGGGGCCATCATCCTTGACAAATACCATTCCACTTCTTTTATTCTTATAAATTAATAGAAAGAGATATCTTAGGGTTGCCTCTCCCATCCACTTTCTCATGCATACTTGTCTCAATTTTGTTTTAATAGGAGACCTCCTCCTGTGATATATACTGCTTTGATGATTAAGAAGTTTAGTTATGCAAACTAAGTACTCAGTATGTGTCACAAGAAACCACTAGACATGGGTATATGATGGTGAACAAGGCATCATTATTATTTTATCCTATTTTACTACATGAAAAGCAGAAATACCCAATTCAGATTGTGTTTTAAGAATTCTTCATGGGCAAGGTAATGTTTCTGTTGTGCAAATAAACATGGGTAATGACTGGTCAGTTCTTCTGGAATCTACAATTTCCAAGTCAATGATTACAATGCAGAATCACTGGCATGAAAAGTAAAGCATAGAATATTAAGGTAAGTACAAATAAATCATTGTAGCCAGGTTGATGTGCGTGTGTTTATCAGTCTGTAGGAGGACGGGCACAGCCAGGAAATTGGGAAAGAAGAGCTTTGAATGCCTTATTAGAAATGTGAAGATTTATGTGGAGTCACTAAAATTATATAACAGCCTCAGCTATTAGGGATTAGAAAGACTAGTTTGTATCATTGTTGAGAACTGAAGTGGCCCAGACTTAGGCTTGGAGACCAAATAAATACCAGTTTTGGAAATAGCAATGACAGTGAACTGAAGAGATTAGATGACTCACTGTATATGAAGGATAAGGGGCAAGATGTACAAGATCGGTTCGGGTTTCTACCTGTGAACCAGGAAGATGGTGGCACTATTCCCTGACATAAGAAACATAGAAGGGGAAATTTTATATAAATTAAATATGTACACACAATAACTTTTACATTTAGATATTACTATTATCATTTTCTAAATGGGTAAACCTGAGAGCTACATAGATTAAGTTCTCCCTGAATAACGCCACTAGTAAAATATCTTAGTGACCACAATAAATCATTATGTATGACCTAAAGCCTATGATTCTTTCTCCACACCAAAGCTACACAAATATTAATATACAAAAATCACACAGAGCCAAAGAATCTGTAGAAGATCACTCTGGATGTGATAAACAAATGCTAGTTTCCTGAAAGAGTTAATGTGCTTACAGAAAGAGAAAGAGGAATAAAGTGATCCTTCTCCAGTATTAATGTAGGCTACTCTTTTTAGCCAGATAACAGATTAGATTAATAGAAACAATATAGGTATTTGGTTTCATAGACTTTAGAATCTCAGGGAAATGACACTCTGGATCATATTGTGAGGATCATAACTCTGTTCCTAAGGTCTCTGAACATAGGTTTGACCCAGTTCACTCTAAAGAAAGTGTGATAGGGTAACAAGACGGTTGGCTGCAGTCAAGTGTTCTGCTGCAGACTTCTACACTATAGAAATGATGAATCTGGCTTACAGAGAGAATCTCATGGTTAAATGAATTCCTTCCATTACAGCAAAACCTTTGTATGTTTCCTAGGTAACTAAAATACTTAAGAAATGGTAGCAGTTTAAGTAGAAAAGTGCTTTACAACTAAAGGAAAAAATAAATTGTTTTTTAAAGGTGATGTGTGGTCAGACAATATTAAAAAAAAATTCTGAGTACATAATCATTCCTGATGTATAATAGGGAGCATTTTAAAAATAATACAGGATTAGGGTAACTGTGTCTTATTGTTGTATTTTAATTCTTTTGTATTTAGTTGATTTAATATTCTCACTTCACAATTACTGAGTTGAACTTCCTACTAATTTCTTTTCATTTTAAGTAGTGTTGAATTTTATAAGTGACTACCATATGCCAATTCTCTTTGGAGTAACTGTCTAAGTGTGAAATATACCTGTGAAAAACTATTTTCAATATGTGAAGTACATTTTTCAAACTGGTAAAAGATGATGAAACTATTCTGATCATAGCATAATGGACCCACCACAATTTAACTCAAATATACTTGGCACAGAATATCTGAAAATAAAACTAAGGAAAATTGGAAGTTTGTTGGAATATTTATTTAAGCTGGGGTTAAAAGAGTTGTAGAAATAATTACACTATATATTTTTATACATATTTCAGTCCTCAAACTTTTTTATTGACAATTACTAATGCGTTTTGTTCTATTGAACTTCTGAACATTCCACTACCTTCTCAATTTTATAAAATACCTAAGTTAAGTGGGATCGACACTACTTTCCTTTTGAATAAAGGCCACATGGGACATATAATGGCACTTTTCTTTCAGGCAAGTGATAGTAGAGACACATTTTGCTGTTTGGTGAAGTATATCTATCTCATGTGCTTAATAAACCTTACTTATGCAAGGAAGGTGAAAATGTCATTCCTAAAATTCAAGAGGATACACCTGCAGCTGAAAATGATATTCAAAACCATGTTGCTCTCATCTTTTATTCTTTGGTATCTATATTTACTGAGAATGCTGTGTACATGTTTTGCTCTCATGGATTATTAATTTCAAGAAAGTGCCCATGAAATCTTAAGTTTGCATAGCAAAGCTTTCTAGGAAAAACAATGGTTTCCTTATTGATAATATGCTTCCAAAAAATGTATCATCTTCATGTGTTTCTTAATGGTTCTCTTTAAAAATTAATTAGATGCCAGGCTTGGTGGCTCAAGCCTGTAATCCCAGCACTCTGGGAGACCCAGGCAGGAAAATCATTTGAGACAAGGAGTTTGAGACCAGCTTGAGCAACACAGAAAAAGACCTTTTCTCAAAAAAAAAAAAAAAACAAAAACAGAAAAACGAGTTGGGCATGGTGGTGCAGGCCTGTGGTCCCATCTACTTGGGAGGCTGAGGTGGGAGAATTGCTTGAACCCAGGAGTTTGAGGTTGCAATGAGCTATAAATGTGCCACTACCCTCTAGTCCAGGCAACAGAGTGAGACCCTGTCTCAAAAAACCAAACAAACAAACAAGCAAAGCCAAAAGAAAACTAATTAGAAATAAAACTGGCAAAATAGCTTTATAGAAAGAAAAATAGAAGAGAAGGAAGGAAGGAAAGGGAAGAGAAGAGAGGACTCTTAAATTTTCAACCAAGATTTTGCTCATATAGAGATACTATGACTAAAAAGAATCAGACATGAAATATATTTTTCATAACAACATACAAATATTTAGAAATTTTCAGATGAATTTATGAGAAATTTAGCACATATTAGTAGTTCAAATTACAGTATGTTCCTCTAATATTACTGATAATAAACATACTAGAAAGATGGAATTTTGAATACACAACTCTCAACAAGATGTAGATACTTTATGTTTTTAAGGAAATTATTTTATCTGAACTCAGTTACACTTTTACACAACACAAATTGAACATAAAGATATACTTGTATTTATAAGTACTTCAAGTAGAATTTTATGCCTGTAGTATATTTAAAAGTTGAAATATTTGCATGATGTTGACAAGTTCATACTTAATAAGTAAAAATGAAACCTGACCTATGTGAACCTCAAGAATTATCTGTTTGGAGGATTTACATAATCAAAGTAAATTTGAAAATTATCCCCTCTGACTGTAAAAGGGAATGGCTCTGAATTTAAATAGCATTAAACAGTAAGTAGGTTCATTTAGGTCATTGTACCCTGTCTATGAAGATACAGAGAGAATTTTCTGTCTGTGTTAACCAGTAATAGGTGTCTTCCCCCAATCAACTGGTTTACTTTCATCCTTACGGATACAAGTAACCAATTGTGTTCCCTTTTACACATTTTCACTACTTACAAATTTATGATGAATTTTGAGGCCTCCCTCTGGCAAGCAAGCATAATATCAAGGTATGTATTTAATGTATTATTTCCTAAATAACCTTATTTGTTCTATAATTTTCCCTTTGCTTTAATTTCATTATGCTGTGTATATCAATTTTTGAATTAATCAGGATAGTCCACAGTAGCTGTACTTTCCAGACCCAGGTTTCCAAGGCTGATGCAGCAGGAGAAAAAAAAAAAAGCATACAGGTTTCATATCAGCAATTAATAATAATATTTGATAAAGAATGACATAATTCATTTTGGCTTATCAAATATTATCCGTAACTAATCTCCTAGCTTTTACCTAACTACAAGGCATTTTTAAAAATGTAGGGAGCACATGTAATATTAGGTGACCATCACTTTTTTGCCATAATTCTGTACACACAGAGGTACTCAATTAAGTATCTTTGGTGAAAATATTGTGTGAATAAGAGTATACAGCATTATAACAAAAGGCAGAGACACAATATTAATAAAGAAATTCTAGAAATTTAAAAAAAGGGCTAGTTAATATACAACAGATTTGAAACAACTGAAAGGATAAAATGCAAATTCAAAATAGGGCACAATAAACTAATCTCAATACTTAGAAATTTTTGACAAATAATTGCTCCGCATTGTGAACACTGTTTCTTAATATTCTGAAGAGAATACCCAAGATTTTCAGAGTCACTTGGTGAGGAATCTCAAAGGTTTTCCAGAGATTCTATCACCACATATCATAACTAAAAGTACTGTTCCCCTCGAAGGGAAAGTAACAAAGCAGAATTATTCATTGGGGATTATGGTGAAAAAATATTCGCAGTTCCTATTAAAGCAATAATGTGCCAGTTTTTAAATTACTGAACTATTCTGTTTGTTATTTCCAAGGGAATCTTATTAGCAAAGATAGAACACATGAACATGATTTTACTTTGGGATTCATCACATGTCTGATGAGGGTGTATTTAAAAATATATTTCAGTTATCTTCTCTTCTTGCTCTGAACAGGTTGAAATGACAAGTAAGTCTCAGGGTTATTAAATTCAGAGGACACGAAGGAACATTGTAACTTGTGAAATTGCACCAACAATGCACATACTAATGTAGGCAGTAAAACGAAAGAAAAGGATCAGAGTTACAGTTTTAAAATAGATCTAGCTATGTATACATAGAATTACCCCCCTGCCCAAAGCATTCTGGATATAATTTTTACCACACAGCATCACCTGAGTCCAAGGCTCCACTTAGAAACTTACTTAGTCACTTGCCCTAGTTAGCATTGATCTGAAAATATCTATGTTGCCAAGCAGAAAAAATAAGTAGTCTACTTTTTTTTGAAATCTTTTGAACACTATTTACTGATTCAGCCAATTTACATAAAGAGCCCATTCTATATAAGCAGCCCAGTTCTATAAGCCTGTAGTTAACAATAATTCAAAAGAAGTTTTTTCTAGTTCTTCCATATTTTTTTAGTTTAAAATAATTATGTAAAATAAACTTCCCATGTTACTAGCCAGTATTTCATAGCATTTTCAAATTGCTGGGCATAAGGTGAATTTTCAGATTTGAAATTTTTAATGACTGCTTAGTAGGAGGTCACACATTAGCTCAGTAATGTCTTCAAATAATCATATGTACCGAGAAAATATCAACTGATTGTGAAAGATGTATGTTCTACTTATGAATTAAAAGAGGTTCATTTTTTTTTTTTTTCTAATCAAGTGAGTCCTTTCTAGTCAAAGGAAACATGGAAGTAGCAGATGTGTGGAAAACCAAATCACTCTTTATATCACCACCTCTCACTTCTGTTAAAATGAAGGGAGAGTGTTCTAAACCTGGGAAGGAGCAAGAGTTTCAATTCTTTCCAATCCAAGTATTTCTCTGACAAACTGTGGGTTTCTGAGGTATCCAGCTTTGTCTCCTGTGATCAGGACAGAGATAGTCAGTCCCAGCAGGTTGCAGCAGTAGAGACAGTCAAGCATGGACCAGAGTGATTGCCCTGTTGCATTGGCTTTTCCCTGGAAGAGTATCAAAGGGAGGGCCTTTTATGTAGCCAACTAGTCTAGTTATGGTGTTTAACCAGGAGCAGACAAGTATTTTTATGCACAATTAACCTCTAAATAAAGCGACATCACTAAAACCAACTACAATCGTCTTACATCACACTTGCCCACAAATTCAACTTCTGCATTTTTAACCTGATTGCATCCAATTGTTAATGACTTAACGCCTACAGCAACAACAAATTTAAGGGTCCTTCTGATGACTAGAAAGAGGAACTCATCAAAAACCATGTTCGCATTTGCTTAGAAGACACAGAGCCCTCAAGAGGGATTTTCCTGAGGATCCCTGCTTATATATAACTATTTTCAAATATCACACAACTAAAGAGGCATAGAAAATGTTTGTCATAAATAAAGGCCTGAAAGTGTTGATATAAAGAAGTTTTTGAGGATGAGCTGACTAAACACCGACCTGGTATACATGTCGTAATTGATGTGAATTCAACAACCTCAAGGCATGTGATGATAATGTGAATAAATGAAGTGCATAGGGAATAAAATATGCCAAAATGAAGAATGGCTTCAGGGTCAGCTCCTGCTTAGCTCCAGCTAATTGTTGACATTTGGGCTTGGTGTTACCAAATCTTCTGAGTTTTACGCAAACCGAGAAATATGGCAAGGCATAAAAAAGCTATGTGTCTGAAAAAGGCTGAGAGGCACGATTATTGGAAAGGGAAGGAGCCGGCAAAGAGAAACTGATGCAAAGACTGTAAAGGTGCATATGGATGTGAGAGAAGATTCCAGCTTCCTGTAACAGGAGATGCAAGTGTCCATTTCCATTTGGCTCCACACAGTGGCTGAAAGACATTATCTTAACTAATGAACTAGGGTCCAATCTGTGCTGTTCATTTCACACACTTAGATGCTGTTTCACTTTAATGATGATCCTATTAATGATGGGTAAATATATAGGTAAGACTGATAAAGCTCATGTACTGAAAGTCTAGTCGTATTTAAATACGTTGTGATCTGCACATTAGATGCCAGGAGCTGTACAAGTGCAGAGAACAAGGAAAGTAATTTGCAAACATAAATCGGTTTTGGCTGGAGACTAAATTCAAATCAATTCGCCAAATGAAATCTTATATTTGACTCTATAAAGTCAAGTGATTTTGTAGGGTTTACTCACAGTCTAAGTAAGTTAACCTCACTTTGAACTCAGTAAATGTATACTGGCTTATATTGAATTTTTTACAAACTCCATCAATTTTAAAGTATACAGGCAGATAGTACATATACCTTTAGTTCTACCTTGAGGCATATATGCTAGTCACTTTTTGTAAGGAGATTGTGTGCATATAAATATTAACAGGAACACTTCTTATTGAAAACTCATGAAGTGGCTAAAACTTACATTGATGCATTTTGTGACACACTGACTGTGCCCACCAGGAGCCAGACGCGGATGTAGGCATTGAAGGTGTAATGGAACGTGTAAAGCTTCAGAGTAAAAAGACAGGCCACAAGGCAAAAGGCAAAGGGAAATGGTATGGGGATGACGAGTGTGAAGAGCAAAGTTGAATTCAGGAAAAATTCAAGGCAAATAGGAACAAAGGCTACCCTTTTACTAATAAATGGTATGAGCTATAATCCAGATGCGGGATGTTAACTATTTGTAGCACTGAATTACATAACAAAACTAAGCAAACATTTCTGGGAACAAAAGGGAAAATTGACAGAGACATGAGAATATGGCATATTTACATTCTTCTCAATAACTGTTGAATAATGCAAACAACAGAAGTACTGAGGACAATGATGTGAATAGTTTAACATACAATTACATGTTACTAGTAAGTATACATGGAACTCTAGGAAAGGAGACATGATTTTAATAAAGCAGTCACTAATACATTTTAAAATGGAACAAAGCCTAAATAGATTATACTGAGACCTGTTTTAAAAAAATTATTCTCCTGCTCCTTCTTTCTCTCCATTTTCCAGCCCTTGCTTCTGATTCTGTGTGGGTCCCATTCTCTCCTACCACCCTCGGCTTCCAGAGCCTCTTGTTGCCTACTACTCCACACTATGAATGTGTTGATAAAATGACTGCTAGCCATTAGAGTCACGCCTTCCAACTAAGAGATAGCCGGGTCATGTCCATGATCCAAGAGATAACGCAAATCATGTAACAGGACAGAGAAACAAAATGGACGCAGCAGTTTTACCAGCAATACTGGCAGGTACAAGGCAGTGGGTTTATAATTCTGGGATGTACAACATATGTTCTCAAAATATTCCCAGAAAATTATTTCTGTACTAAAATTATATTCTCAGCCAACTTTCCAATCCTGTGAAATGATCAATTTCCTATATGCTGTGTTTCCAAAGTTTGCTTCATGTGTATCTTTCTCAGGAAGATGTTCTGAGACACCTTCCACCAAACGAAATAGTGAAGCAAGAAACAGGGAGAGGTGGATTCAGGAAACAGGGGATCCATCACAGGAGAGAAGAGAAGAGAATTCCAGGATAATGATAAATAATTATTGGAAGTCCCAAGAACACTTAATAGATCTAGAGTAATAACTAGTCCAAATTGGATCAGGAGGATGCAATCCTCCAAAAGGATAAATCTAAGAGGAAAAAAAAGGTAGATAACCAAGAGAGTTTTAAGCAGTATTCGAAGGTTTGGCACCACATTATTTTAAAAAGTAAGATGTGAAAAATAGGGCAAAACAGGGAGGAAAAAGTTATACACTAAAAGAAATATAATACTAATAAGCAACCCAGCTCAGTTATAAGTAATATTTAGCCAACTGTAATAGCATAAACACTCGATAGGAACCTGACCTGGTTATATCACAATACTATATTGGTTGAATGGAAAAGGGAAAGTATTTGTGAGAGAGTATACGATATTTAAATATCTATCTTTCATATTAAACATCCAATAGATGATATCTAACATTCGGAATTTTAAAATAAGAGCATAAGCATGTAACTTAGAAATATGGAGACATAAAGTAATAAAAAATGCTAAAAGCACTGAAATATATGGTCACTGGGAAGCATGAATTGGGCTAGGAAGGGAAACTGGCGTTTTTCATTATAACTTTAACTTTTAAATTTCTTTACCTATTTCACTTTGAAGATTATTTAAATTAACTATTTTATTTTAAAAAAGAGACAACTTTTCTCCTCGCTCCCTCAAACATAAATACTTCTAGCAAAGATCACATGTTCAATTCATCTGAACACTCACTCAAACCAGGAGTGGGGTTATTGATCAGAGAGAAACTCATTACATGTCTGCATCTGTGATCTTAGGGGAGAGATCTTTTATCAAAGACAGCAGTAAGATAGGAAGCGGGGCCATCACACTGCCCTTTCAGACTAATTTGAAAAAGGGATGCATGTAGGCAGAATATGTTTAATATTTAAGAAAACATACTATTAATAGCTTCTTAATATATGAAATATTATTTAAACATAGTATATTTTTGAGGATCCCTAAGTATACTTAGATGAATAAATCCTATTCTGTCTACGGAAGTTTTATACACAAACCTCAAAACAAAATTCAGTTTCATTTAATTACTGATTTGATGAGTCCAACTTCAGCATATTTTAAAATTCTTGCATAAATGTTTCCCAAGGCCAAACATGCAGAAGTTAAATACAGAACCACTTGATTTTCAGATTGACATGAAACAATAAGCATTGTATTATGTCAGAGAATTCTTACACTAAAAATAGAATAGGCCCCCAAAAGTAAAATAGCTCGCAGTGTTAGTCTTCCATTGAAAATTAAATTAATGCACTCATTCTTGGTTGAAAATTTAGCAAGGACATTTAGGGGGCCTGCTAGTGAACATGTGTTGTGATATTTCCTTTCATTGATTAATTATGTTTTTTTAATGAGAGGAAAAAATAAGACTGAGGCAATAGAGTATATGAAGAAAATGAAACTAAAGAATATTTTAAAACATGAGACTTGACAACACTTCACTGATAAGCAGCATGGTGTGATGGTCGGAGTCTCTTGTTCGAGTCCTGGCTGTGCCATTCTGTAGGACATCAATCAATGTATTTGATCTTTCTCTGCCTCAGTTTCAACATCTGTAAAACATGGATACTATTAGTGTCTGCAACATGGTATGGCTATGGATATTTGATGAAATAATGTACGTATTGCATTAGGACAATGTCTGGCATATAATTAAGCACTAGCTCACTGCTAGCTATTATTATTGCTCTTTTCATATTGTTTTGTTTTCTTTTGCTATGACATGCTGTGTATACTTTCTTAAAACTTAGCTGAAAGATGTATATTTTTTGTTGATTTAAAAAAATTCTAATGTATTATGTAACTCACTTAATGCTATTCTTTTGGAGAGAATTGAAGATTGTTTGTTAATTCATTCTGACTGACCTAGAACCCTTCATTCTAGTGAAATATTCTGTTTTATAGAAAAAGAGAATGGAGGTGTGTAGGCAACAGTCAGTGATTATTACTTAAAATAAGTAAATTGAAGGGGCCGATATTCAGAAAAGTTTTTCCTACTAAATTTATTTTGCGTTTCTTAAAAATCATCTAGTTTAATTTCCACTGGCCTCATTCTTACACATACTAGCAAACATTTACCTTTCAAAGGTGTTTTTAGGTGCTTGTTATTAGAATTGTGGCTGTTCATAGAAATGCACAAAGATATCACACCTGTTTTCTTTGTCTGTCTGTCTCTCTCTCTCTTTTTATTTTGCTCCTGTTGCTACCACATCACCAGGACAAGGACACTAGATTCCTGGCTACTTGAATTGAAAAACGCTTGTCATTTCATTGTCATTTGATCTTTTAGAACAAATAGACACAGTGTGTTCATTGCCTAGAATACAAAGGATAATGTGATCTTAAAAGGTTAAAACTGCTGAGAATTTTAGATTGCGTTTGCTGGGGCCCAGACTCCTTATTTTATGGTTAATTAAATGGATTCCAAGAAGCAACATGGTTTACACAGGTTTGAATAGCTAGTAAATAGCAACACAAGAACTACTCTATGCATCTTTTGAACCCAAATGTAACACATTTTTTTTTTTTACCATGGTGCACAAGTAAGTTGAGATACTTAATTGTTTTGTATAATTTTATCAAGCATAATAAAAAAATATTCTCCACAGCAAATACTGCTGAAGCAACTAAAATGGGTAAGATAACCCTGCCCTGTTGTGTGTTGCTGCTTAATCACATGCTCTGGCTACTTTTTTTATGCTCAGGAAAATCACTAATTTAATTAGGTAACAATGTTGATAAAAGGTCTTTCTGTGAATCAGTAAATTTCTGTAAAATGATTTGCCATATGTTCTTTCATTGCCAGTCTAAAATAGGTCTAAATTATGTCCAGGCTGAGTTTTATAATATTAACATGATCTTATGTCTAAAAAAAGATTATGCTAAGCTTGATTATAATAGTCTTTGTGGTTCCTTCTCGTAAGTGAAATTAATATCTAGTACTCACAACCTAGCTTTAAAAGGGCAAAAATTTCCTAACACTACTACATGACAATACTCCATATCCTTTCTAATATCTCTCTATCTTGTATTAAAACCTTATTACTTTAACCATATTGGTTTCAGATAAGCACGTCTAATTAATCAGTTTAAATGAAGTCTATTGGATTGAATTTATTTCTGAGAACGATGAGAGGTCATGGTTACTGTCAGTCACGTGTTACTTGATTTTAGTAGCTGAACTTAGAACAGAAACAGAAGGACAAGTGACATATATTCACCATTGTATCCAGAAGAAACAATCCATTCCGTTGTCTCCCATCAGATCTTTGTAGAAGTTATTGTAACATCTGCTATCTTGAATTAGATGACTTATTTTGTATTATACTTACCTTCCTTAGTTCTTAGTAAATTGTAAAATGAGTATTAGTCATATATGCTAATGGAAACACTGTATGAAGAAGAAAATTCATATTTTTATCTTACATATTTTAGAGAAAACTTTCCAATATTTGTCAAAGGCAACACATATAATCCCTAAGGCTATTTCTGCTTGCATTCAAATCATACTTGTCAATCAAATTGGGAATATTTATTAATACCTGCTATAGTATTAGTTTATTTCTAGGTGCAGAGATACTATAAACATATAAAAATAATCATTAGGAATTATTATTGACAATAATCTAACAATAATTATGGATGTTACTAATGTACTGGTATTGTATCACATATATTGTCTCTAATAATCAGAATATCCCTGAAAAGCAGATATTCTTGACACCCTTTTGCAGATAAGGGAGTTAAAACCTAAGGTTAAGTATTTTTCTCAAGGGTTCAATCGAGCTCTGTCTGAATTTAAAGCGGGTATTCTCTGCACCCCATATGCCTTCCTTGGCATAAAACAACACTTTGAACACTCCAGGAGTTTAGAAAAGAGAATCAATGGAGTAGTAAAGGAAGGTTTCTGGGGCAAGTGAGAACAGCTTCCTGTATACTCTGTTCTCCCTACCTTCTCATTTCCTACTTTTGTTCCTACTGATTTACCTTCCTCACTTTTTTTTTTACCTTTTCAATTATTGCACTTTTATTTTCCCCATATCTTATAATTTATTCTCCAGGTGGGCTTATAAGAGGTGGAATTTCCAACATTATTTTACTTAGTAAAGTATTTTTGGTCCTTTTTTTCCCATAAAGCTTCATCCACCACAGTAGATAAAGGTGTAGACAAGTGAGTGGGCGTGTCCCTTCCTCTTATGGTTGTGACGTCTCCCATTTAAAGAATGATCAATATGATGACTTTCTGAACTGATAAGAGGGTTTCTTAAGATAAAAGTCAAGGATTACTTTTTACTTTTTGGGTAAGAAAGACAGTGTAGGGCTTTGGCACAATTTAATCTTCTCTTTAATTTCTCTCTAAACTTTGTAATTTAAGTTCATGTTTCTGTTATCATTCACCATGATTCCAGTTGTCAGTAAGGAGGAGCTATTCTGTATTGTAAACCTTTTTCATCCTAGAGGCCAGGATATACAAGGCGCATGCCCCTATGCGGCTTGTCTTTTTATTTTTTTCTTCTCCTTTTGTGAAAGTAAAATATTCATACAGAAAAGTACACAGATTAAAAGTCTGTAACTAGGTGAATTAGAACAAAGTGAACCCACCCACATATTCACCACCCAGATCAAGAAATAGGGCCAAGGACCTTCCCTAATGCTTTTACTAATCATAACCCCAGTCTTTTCTTCAAAGGTTAATAGTCTACTATACCCTTAGTCTTCCCTTCAAAGAGTAATATCAAGTAATGTGTTTTGTTAAGGAGAATTATGAGGGTTTTTGTGCATTTTTATATGTGGCATCAAAACATGTTGCAAGTAGGTGGGAGTAAATATTAACAAGAGAGATCATGTATTGATAATTGCTCAAGCTGACTTGTGAGCATATGGAGGATCATTACATCACTCACTCTACTTTTGAATATGTTTGAAAATTCCCATGATGATTATTATAAAAATGTCACAAATACAAAATATAACAATTTAATATGGTGTCTCTACTTACATCAGTAAAAACTCTATTTATTCTTAAGCACAGCCATTCACTACTCTACAGATCTGCGCTTTACTTATCTCAAGATACATAACTAAAAGGTTTTCTTCCACTTAGTCTGGAATAGGGTGCTCATTCCACAGTTTCTGGCTGTCCTGGGAACATGTAGTGGAAGTCCAGCAATGGGAGGTTTAGTGCAGATGTCAAACTAGTGCAGCATTACCATCTAGAGGTTGAAAGGATAACTGCAAACTTCCTCACCTTTATGAGCCTTCCATGTTTTGTATAAGCTTTCAAGTCTGAATATACATAGCAATTTATGTGAATGTGAAGAAAATAGTGTTTGCTATTGTTTTCTCTCCAGTTGGTTTTCCAGAAAGTGATCATAGCCACAAAGCGGGAACCACCTGTATTTACAGATGGTGTAGGAAAGCCTAAATTTTAGAGTCATATATCTGCAGCATACAGTATGTATGTTTCAACCAAAGATGAGCCTCCCACATGTCAGACAAACCACCTACAGCAGGACCACAGCAGTGACGGTGTTTGTTAGCACATTCCTGGTATAGAAATCCATGTTGAACTCAACATGAGTGGTTTTGGTTTTTCCTTTTTCTTGGCAATCAACAGCCTACAACATTCTGCACTTGATTATTTAGTTTATTCTCAGGGTAGGCATGAGTATAGAAATAGAGTAGAGAATATTTGGAGGACTTATGAAACTATTAATATAATTTACTTCCATTCTTATGCTTGCTACAAATAACATCCTTTTCATTCAACTTGGAGAAATCATTGACATAGGGTGTGTGAGATGAAACACCCACTATTATGTAATCGACATAATTAGTATTATTTATATTAACTATGTAACTTTTTAACTCTAAAGAGTTACATAGTAGATTCTTAATATAAAAGCATTGGTTAAGCTTAATGGTTTGTTCTCATTTATTTATTCAGTAAATGTTTATTAAGCTCCTCCTCTGTGCCACAAACTATGAGCGACTTCCATATGTGCTAGAAGTCCGTAATCTGGGGTGACTCAGAAAATACATTCAAAGTACAATAGAAAATCAGAGTGGTACGGTTTATTATGCTTGAGGAAACAGAAAAATGCTTCATGTATGAGGAATCATCTTGAGGGATGAATAAAAACTGGCAAGCTAAGAATATGAACAAGGACATTCTGGATAGAACAAAAAATTGTATAGTAAGAAGATTTTTAAGGGGATAGTTTGTTGAAGTGAGCAGCTTATGTAGCTGCTTAGGAAAGAAATAGTTGGGGCTATGGCTGGAAACACAGTATGGGGTTAAATTAGACATGATCTTGTGTACCTTACTAAGTAGTTTGGGCTTGAATCTATAAGCAGAGTGAATGACTTAAATTTTGTTAACTAGTAAGTGGCAACACTGTGTTTTGGAAAAGCAAGTCTGATGAGAGTGACAAAGAATAATTGGAGAAGTGACAGTCATGAGATGCTAGAAATGTAGCGTAATAGTCCAAAGCAGAGATGCTGAGTGCATCAGGTGATGGAGTGTTGCCTGAGGTACAATTAATATTGGTTGATGCAATATGGACGAAAAAGGGGAATTGTTGAGATGTCTCTGAGGTTCCTAATTAGATCAATGAGCAGATGGTAATATCATTATTCAACACAGTACTGCAAGGGAAGGAACATTTTCGTGGGGGATTTTGTTATGTTTGTTTTCGCTTACCATTGTACAAAGGTGGGTGAGGGTGTCTAATGGACAATTAGAAATATATTTCTGAAATTCAAGGGAGCTACAAAAACATAGCTATCATCTGGTAATAGAAATAGTAGATTAGCTTATTGTAGCAGAGTCTGCTCAGTGAAAATTAACATGAACCCAGAACACTATGCTGGTGAAGAAAAACTATGCCCCACTTCCCTTGGCACTTTTGTAGCCCTGATCATTCTACAGCTTCATTATTTATTTGCTGCTCTTCTACTTGTGACATTGTAAGTTGCTGGAAGAATCTGGTTTTTGAGGGTAATTAAAAACACACTTAGATATGTTTCAAGTATTTGGAAATTTAAAATATATTTTTTCCTTAGAAATTTGTGCAGAGAAGCAGGCTGGGGTAGAGTGCTTACGAGCACAGATTGTGAAGTCAACTGCCTGGGTTTGAATCCCGATTGCTCTATCAAAAAGATGTGAGACTTTGGGTGGCATATTTAACTTTTTGTGCCTTGGTTTTGTCACCGATAAAATGGAGGCAATAATAATAGTACATATTGATTGAGATATTATGCATATTAAGCAAATTAATATTCATATTTTCCTTAGAACAGTGTTTGGAACTAATGAAATACTGTAAGAACACGTGATAAATAAATAGTGATTACTTTATCTAAAAGTTTTCTGTAACCTCTTTCTCCATGTGTGAAATGAGTGGAATCAAGCCTGACCTTTTCATTGCAAAATATAACGAATTACTTTTTTATTGGTTTATTTTGACAATGGTTGTCTATTTAAATCCTGGAATGATGAATGAATCCAAAAAAATGTTGATGTGGATGTTTCTCCCTTTTCCCATTCTAATCTTAACTGTAAGATAGCCTGCCTTTTCAAATTGTTAAATATGTGTTTATTTGTGTTTAATCCATAGGAAAGGTCATAGAAAAAACATTGACAGTTGGAGATATCCAAACAAAGTGCCACAGTATGTCCCCCAGTGAAGCTCGAAGAATTTGACGTCCCATGTGACAATTATTCCAGTAGCAGTGAGAAATGTCACTTTTCAGTTTGTCCTAAAATAATGGCAACTGTGTAAATGAAAAGAGGAGTATGTAAAAAAATAGAATCATCATGCACATAGTGTTTAGATTCTATTACTTGTTATGACTTGTAAGTGACTATAATTACTTAAATCTAAAAGTCACATCCATCGTTGCTTGTAAGACTCTGATACTCAGTGAGTGATCCTTGGGCCAATAGCCTTGACCTCACCTGGGAACTTATTAAAAATGTAGAATCTCAGGTTTCATCCAAGAACCTTTAAATCACAATCAACATTTTAACAAGATTCCCAAGTGGTTGTATAAATATTAAAATTTGAGAATAACTGAATAAGGATGCCTGTAGTTCAGTAACAGACTGACAATAAATAGATTTGTTGGAGAGTAAAAACAAAACAAACAACCCTACCCTCCAACTCCACTGAATTTCTGAAATAAACCTATTTTATAAGTACAAATATTAAAATTCTGTTGCTTCCAAAAATATTTATTAAGAACCTATTCTGTGCTAGTCTCTGCTTTGGGTTCTAAAGATAAAGTGGTGAGTACTGTAGGAAAAGTTCTTTTACTCAAGGTGTTATCACTCAAATGCATTCTGAGAGAGCTAGAGAAAATTCCTATTGAAGAATATGAACTTAAAGAAGTAGACTTCTCTAGACATGTGTACTATTCCCTGAAAAACTTTTACATATTCAATATTTCTATAGTTTTGCTCACATTCAATCATTACCCAGTTCTTGCTTATATTCTGGGGCCAGACTGGGTTCAAATCCCCCGTTCCTCAATTTCCTTATCTGAAAAATAGGGAGCATAATATGTCTACATCAGGGCATTGTTGGTGGAAAAATCTAGAATGTAATAAGCACCATGCAAGTGTGACAGATTGTTACTCTTGTTCTTGGTGATGAAAAATCATTAGTGATACATTTCTCCTCCCTAAATGTGTTTTTTGAGGAATTTGCTCAAGCTGTGGAATATGTGGAGACTCTGTGAAGAGACGATTCACCAATAGATTCTGAAGCATTTCTGTTAGTTAAGCTACAATCAATGCTGACTATTAATAGATGTTGCTAGAGAAGACCAGCTTCTCCATATTCTATCCTGGACTAAAAACCTGATTAAGAAGACACTGACTTTTTTTTTCGGAAAATGGCGGAATAGGAGTGCCCTCCTGGCTCTCTGCTCTCAGAGTCAGAGGTGAAATAGGCAGTCCACTGCACGCGAGTGAACTCCACTTCTACAGGACCAGCTCTGCCGATCTACAGAGAACCAGCGTGGGACACAG
>CAUYRT010062798.1:0-11548 GCA_963574885.1 Lepilemur ruficaudatus | reverse complement strand
TCCCGAGTAGCTGGGACTACAGGCATGCGCCACCGTGCCCGGCTAATTTTTTTCTATATATATTTAGTTGGCCAATTAATTTCTTTCTATTTTTTTAGTAGAGACGGGGTCTTGACCTTGCTCAGGCTGGTTTCGAACTCCTGACCTTGAGCAATCCGCCCGCCTTGGCCTCCCAGAGTGCTAGGATTATAGGCATGAGCCACCGCGCCCGGCCAGAACATGTACTTTTAAAAGCAAAGTTTAGCAAATTTTTTCTTGACGGGACAAACATTATATATTTTAGGCTTTGCAGGCCATGCACACTCTCACTGCTACTCAACTCTGCTGTTACAGCATGAAAGTAGCCATAGATAATTCGTAAATAAATGAGGTGGCTGTGTTCCAATCAAAGTTTATTTATAAAAGCAAGGTGGCCAGCCAGTAGTTGCCTGTGCCTGTTCTACTGAATTGGTTTTTCATAATGTGTACTGCAGATTCCTAGGGTTCTGTGAAGATTTAGGAAGGGCAGGGCGGGCAGGATCAGTACTGGTAACATTCCACCTTTACCACCCACCTCATCTCCAGCGTTCTGCTTTTATATATTTTATATATTGGGTTTCATATGAGAATGTATTTGAAAACAGGATTCTCTTATAAAAAAGTCAAAATTCTTTTTTTATTTTTCAATTTTTTTCCAACAAGAAAGTTGCATTCTAAAAAAGTCAAAATTCTTGAGTCTGTGGCACATTCCTAGTCTTTATAATAACAGTGACTATTATTACTACTGCTTTGTGCCAGGTAGTATGCACTTTAGTACTTATACTTACTGTTATCTTTTTTTTTTTTTTTTTTTTTTGAGACACAGTCTCACTTTGTTGCCTGGGCTAGAGTGCCGTGGCGTTAGCCTAGCTCACAGCAACCTCAAACTCCTGGGCTGAAGCGATCCTCCTGCCTCAGCCTCCCAAGTAGCTGGGACTACAGGCATGCGCCACCATGCCTGTATTTTTTCTATATATATATTTAGTTGGCCAATTAATTTCTTTGTATTATTAGTAGAGACGGGGGTCTCGCTCTTGCTCAGGCTGGTTTCGAACTCCTGACCTTGAGCAATCCACCCGCCTTGGCCTCCCAGAGTGCTAGGATTACAGGCGTGAGCCACCGTGCCCGGCTTACTGTTATCTTACCTGATCTTTGCAGCAACCTTACAAGTTAGATTCTGTCATCCTTAGGGAAAAGTAATTTGCTCAAAATCACTAAGCTAGTAATTGGTAGGGTGGGATTTAGGGCTCAGATATATTTATTTCAGGGCCTATACTTTTTTCCTCTCTAATTTGAAAATTTTCAAATTTCAAAAGTTCAAGAAACAAAAATAGTATACTTTCGTTATCCCTCTTCCTCTTCTTTTCCTTTTTTTCATATATACTTTGTTTTCTCACCATTTGAGACTTAGTTGCAGACATAATGTCACTTTACCTCTAAATACTTATAATTGGCATGTATCTCTTAAGATTATTCTCCTCCGAAATCCGAACACCATTATTATACTTAAGAAGTTTAACATTAATGCAATACTATTATTTAATGTACAATCCACACTCTCATTTCCTGGATTGTCCTAGTAATGTCCTTTATATCATTTTTGGGGGCTGGGGTCAAGGATTCAACTAAGGATCATACATTGCACTTAGTCAATCATCTCTCTTTAGTCATCTTTAATCTAGAGGATTCCCCAGTCTTCCCCCCCCCCAATATTTTACGAAAATTTTGAATACACAACAAAACTGAAAGAATCTTACCTTACTACTTAGATTCTATCATTCATGTTTTGCTGTTTTATCACATATCTATTTATCTCTCTAGCCATTCTTTAATCCATGTCATTTTTTGATGCTTTGCAAAGTAAATTGCAAATAGTATAATAGTTCACTTCCCCTGAAATACTTAAGCATGCAAATCATGAACTAAGGTCCAATATTTGTGTGAAATGCACAAATATTAAGTGTAAATTTGCTGAGTTTGGGCAAATTCATGCACCTATTGAGATATGGAACATTAGCATCACCCTAGAAGGGTCCCTTATGCCACTTCCTGGTTGTTCTCTACCCTTCCCCCAAAGGCAACCACTGTTTATTTTATTTCTATATAATTCTTTATCTGTTTTAGAATTTCATATAAGTAAAATCATACAGTATAAGTACTACTTCTTTCAGGTTGATCCATGTTATTGTGTTAGTAGTTCCTTTTTATTACTAATTTAATAAACCAGTTTATTCATTCTCCTGTTTGTGGATTTTTCACTATTATAAAGAAAACTACTATGAACATTCTTACTGTACAAACTGTGTGGTGAAATAAGATTTCATGTTTCTTAAGTAAATAGCTAGGAATGGAATTGCTAGGTTATAAGAAACTGCCAAACCTTTTCCCAAAGTTGTTGTAGCATTTACATTTTCACTAGCCATTTACGAGAGTTCCAGTTGTTGTATGTCTTTGCCACCATTTGGCATTCTCTGGGTTTTCACCCCTAAATGTTTGCCATTTTAATTGGTATATAGTGGTATCTTATTGTGGTTTTACTTTGCATTCCCCTGATGGCTAATGATGTTGAGGACATTTTTTGTGTGATTTTTGACTCTTTGTATATCTTTTGAAGTTTCTTCAAATGATTTGTCCATTTTTTTTTTTTTTTTTTTTTTGAGACAGAGTCTCACTCTGTTGCCCTGGCTAGAGTGCCGTGGCGTCAGCCTAGCTCACAGCAACCTCAAACTCCTGGGCTCAAGCGATCCTTCTGCCTCAGCCTCCCGAGTAGCTGGGACTACAGGCATGCGCCACCCTGCCCGGCTAATGTTTTCTATATATATTTAGTTGGCCAATTAATTTCTTTCTATTATTAGTAGAGACGAGGTCTCGCTCTTGCTCAGGCTGGTTTCGAACTCCTGACCTTGAGCAATCCACCCACCTCGGCCTCCCAGAGTGCTAGGATTACAGGCATGAGGCACTGCCCCCAGCAAGAGTTCTTTATGTATTCTGAATACTAGACCCTTATCAGATATTTGATTTGCAAATATTTTCTCCCATTTTGTGAGTTGTCTTTTTACTGTCTTGATAGCCTTCTTTGACATACAGAAGTTTTTCATTTTGATGAAATCTTATTTATCTACTTTTTTCTTTTATTACTTATGCTTTTGGTCTCTAGGATGCCATTGCATGCTCCAAGTTCATATTATTTTCTTTTAAGACTTTCATGATTTTAGCTCTCACATTTAGATCTTTGATGAACTTTGAGTTAATTTTTGTGTATAGTGTAATTTAGAAGTTCATCTTTCTTTTGCATGTGGATATCTGTTTGTCCTAACATCATTTGTTGAAAGATTATTCTTTTGTCATTGAATTATAAAACTAGGGGACAACCTGAAATTAGCCAAACCACAAAGTTTAAAGCCAGCTACCAAGTTTAGAGGGCATATAGCCTTCTCAAAGACTACCCTCACTGCTGACAACCAACTGCAATTTCAGAGGGTTCCAAAAACCACCCTGGGTTTGATAGTTCAGTAGAAGAACTTACTGAAAGCTGTTATAGTCATGGTAACAGTTTATTACAGGGAACAGGTACAGATTAAAATCAACTAAAGGAAGAGACATACAGGGCAGAGTCTCAAAGGGCTTCAAATGTGAAGACTGCATACTCCTCTCCCATGGAGTCAGGACACATTACCCTCCTGGTATAGATGTGTGACAGTATGCATAAAGTATGGTAGTCCCCTCTTATTGTGGTTTTGCTTTCTGCAGTTTCAGTTACAGTCAACTATAGTTCAAAAATACTAAATGGGAAATTCCAGAAATGTACAATTCATAAGTTTTAAGTTGTACGTTATCCTGAGTAGCATGGTGAAAGCTTGTGCTGTCCTTCTCCATCTTGCCCAGGATGTGAATCATTCTTTTATGCAGTGTCTCCAGATGTATACACTACCCACCTATTAGTAGCCTAAGCCATTATTAGATCTGCTGTCATAATGCAGTGCTTTTGTTCACATAACCCTTGTTTTACTTAATAGTGGTCCCAGAGCTCAAGAGTAGTGATGCTGGCAATTTGGATATGTCAAAGAGAAGTCATAAAGTGCTTCCTTTAAGTGAAAAGGTGAAAGATCTCAATTTAGTAAGAAGAGAAAAAAGTTGTATGCTGAGGTTGCTAAGATCTATAGTGAGAACGAATCTTCTATCTTTGAAATTGTGAAGAAGGAAAAAGAAAATTCGTGCTAGTTTTGCTGTCCTGCCTCAAACTGCAAAAATTACAGCCATAGTGTTAAGATGGAAAAGGCATTAAATCTGTGGGTGGAAAACACGAACGGAAATGTGTTGCAGTGGACGGCAGGCAGTCAGGTTCAGTACTATCTGTGGTTTCAGGCACCCACTGGGGGTCTTGGAATGTATCCCTGTGGATAAGGGGGAACTACTATATTGCCAACCAGAGAAGTTCACCTGAGCTTAGTGTGTCGGGAGTTTTATTAGGGCTTCATTACATAGGCATGATTGATTTGATGGGCTGCCCACATGGTTGAACTCAAATCTTCAAGTCAGTAGATACTAAGTTACTCAAAGTTCCCACCCTAGACCATATGGTTAGTCTTTCTTCTTCTTTTTTTTTTTTTGTTTTGTTTTGTTGTTGTTTGAGACAAGGTCTCACTGTGTTGTCCAGGCTGGAGTGCAGTGGTGTGATCATAACTCACTGCAGCCTCAAACTTCTGGGCTCAAGTGATCCTCCTGCCTCACCCTTCTGAGTAGCTGGGACTACAGGTGCACACCACCATGCTGGGCTAATTTTTTTGTGTTTTGTGGAGACAGGATTTCACTATGTTGCTTAGGCTGATCTTGAACTCCTGGGCTCAAGTATTCCTCCCAAAGTGCTAGGATTACAGGTATGAGCCTCCGCACGAGTGCATGATTATCTTTCTGGTGTGGCCAGCTTTTACCCTAAGACTACTGGGTGTCACGGCTTCAACTCACAGTATAGTAACAAAGACATTCCTATCAGGCATGACATAGATTACCTCCCAGAATCCAAAGGCAAAGGCCAGACATCTCTTTGGGTAACAACAAGTTTTTTACTGCACTAGGACAAATATCCATTTTCAGAGACAGAGTTAAGAAGAGAATGAGTTTTTTAAACTGAGTATGAGCCATCTGCCAGGAGTTCTGTTAGTATCTTTATCTATGGCCAACTCATTAAATTTTCAGATGAACTCTGAGAAATATTTTTCCTTCATTTTGCACTTAAGGAAACTGAGGCTCATATGTTGAGTAACTTTTCTGAGTGATGGGGCCAGCATTGAGACCAAAGTTTCTCTGCTCCAGTGCTCTTCATCAGATACCACTTGTCAGGATGGCTTCATTGCATAACTCCAGGGGCACTGTCCACATTGTATTCTCTGTGGACGGCTTTTCCTGGGATTGTGCAGTGAAGGACTTTATATCCCAGCTACCCTAAATATAATAATACATGCCATCTGAGTAAAGTGTGCTTGCTGCATAAGTGTAGCTTCCAGACAGATTCTCTGGTCTCCTCTACTGTGTATACATTCTGGAGCTGTCACCCCAGATTGCCTCCCAGTACAGCAGGTTAAAAGGTCCTTGAAGACACACTCCTCAGGTGTCCTTTTGGTGTATTAATGATCACCCTGTTTTGGAATGCCAAGCAGTAGTTACTTCATCTCTTCTGGATTGATCTGAACATCAATGAAACTCTTGCCACTGTTTTCCTTTTCAGGCTGCTGTGCAGGACAGATTGAATGAGCAAGAGGGTGTCCCGAGTGTCTTCAACCCGCCTCCATCCCGTCCCCTGCAGGTCAATACAGCTGACCACAGGATCTACAGCTATGTTGTCTCAAGACCACAACCAAGGGCAAGTTATTTTGTAGCTGGAATTTCCCCCTTTTTTATGTTACAATACAAGTTCATTCATTTGGTTATATTGATCTCTGTATGGTAGGAGTAAAAGAAATATTCAGAATGTAAACCTGTTAGTTAGACCTGGCCCCTTGGGTATATATAATAATTTTGCCTTGATTCCTCAATGAATTGATTTAGAAACTATTCATTTTTTGTTTTTCTTTTCTTTTTTTGTGGGGAGGGGAGTCACTTCTATTACCACTGAATCATTTTTCCCATTTTCATTCTTTGCAAGTTATTTGGAGAGTGTTTTCTGTGCTTTGTTAAGTTAGCATCTGTTTACTCAGTTCTTTGTTGCTTTAGTTTACTTAATCTTGAGCTACTGCTGAGGAAGATTAGCCTTGAAGAGCTAGTAGCAAGAAGGTGGTTCACGTAAACTTAACAGGTATTTAGGAGTGCTCTAATAACCTGTTATTTTTTTATTGGAAGGACATGCAACCAAAAAAAAAGAAAGAAAGAAAGAAAAACAAAATAACCCGGTATTTTGCTGTTGGGGATCCAGACATGAATAGCCAGTCTTCCCATTTCAAATTTAATTTCTTTCAGTCTAGTTAGGGAAGTCACATGTGTATACTGATAATGATCTCTAAAGAACTTGTTGGAGTTTCTCTTTCTTGTCTTTGGTGTTACACTCACCTCTTACACTTAGATTCCTAAGAAAGCATTCCCTTTAACCTTGCAGCAATTAGAATTTACTGCATCATCATACCTTTTTGTGGAGTACTTGACATTTAAAAAAATGTTTCTAGGTAGTTGTTTTGAGGTACTCTGAATATTATAGATGAGCAGATTCCTATGTCAGCCAGGGGGCTCCAGAGCTGCCTGGCAGAAAGAATCTTAGGTTAACGTAATGTGTCTAAGAAACACTTTGTAAGCTATAGAGCCCTGTATATGCTGGCTTTCATAATTAATTAATAACTAGTTAAATCAATATTGTTGATAATTGGCATTATTACTAAGATTAGCAGCTATATCAGCATTTTTCGTTGTGATTAATATAATTATTTATCATTTATATACAGTTGTCCAAGGATAGTAATAGTGGTTATCTTTCCCGCTATTTCTGTATACCATATTTTGATGTCTGTATCTGAACAGGAAAGAAATAATATTTTATCATTTGAGGAAGTTAACTTACAGCTGAATTTGACAACTGATACCGGTGACTACGGAAAAACTATCAAAGCAGATTTAATACAAAAATTATGTGAACAAAAGAAAAATGATAGTGCTAAATGAAATTGATCGAGATCAAAGGCAGTGGCTGTTAAGAAAGATGAGGTGGCCAGGAAGAGGGAACTGTGTTGTAGAAGAAACCAAGTGAAAGGACAAAAAAGGAGTGAGAAAATTTGAACTAGCCATTTGGTAAAGTATGAAGGATTGAGGGAATTGTTTCTAACTTTGTTTTTTGAATTTTTCAGGGGCTGCTTGGATGGGGTTATTACTTGATAATGCTTCCATTCCGGTTTACCTATTATACAATACTTGATATATTTAGGTATGTACCTTTGCATTTATGTATTAGTAGCAGCAGGGTAGACTTTGGAGCTGAAACTTTGACCAAAATTAAGTTTTATGCTCTATCAATTTTGACTTGCCAGTTTGTCATCAGGTTGAATACTCTTTCTGAACTGTCTTTTAATAGTGTATAAAAATATTTTAAATTGTTCAAGCGTTGTGGCAGGTGTTGTGAAATGGAATTGTTTTAAACTAGTCTTACCCATTGTTTGCCAGAATCAGTCTGTGTACATTTATTGGTCTCCCCTCTTCCCCGACCATGTTTGTCACCTCTACATTTTCTATTTGATCTCCACACCCTTTCTTTTCTAACCACCATTATCTCCTAGCTTCACACTCCTTAGAACTTTTTTCCTGAAACCATTACTCCTCCATCTGACTGCTCACAGTTCCAACAAATTCTCTTGCTCTGTGACTACCCACTTCCCACAATAGTTGCACCTCTCTAGACACTCCTGTGTCTTTTCAGTTTGCCCTGGCAGCCCCTAGGTTGCTGGCACCGAAACCCTTTTGTATATACACCCACTTGCTTCATACCTTCCCCTGTCTTCTAGCTTCCTTCGTTTACAAAGAGCCCATCATTGGAAGCTACAGAGTGTCCAAGGCCAGAAAATGTTGAGTCAGGCCCAACTTCCTGGCACATCAGGCTTGGAGTGACTGGTCTAGAGTCAACCGAGCTTTGTGGAGAACTAAAATGTTTATGGGCATCCAGGCCAGCAGATGGAGCTGTAATATGTAACCTGGGCCTTGCATACAGGGAAAGCTTACCTCCCTCCAAATATGGGACAGCCTTTGCCCTGCTCTAGGGAACAGAGGCTGGAGCTGAAGACAATTGGCTGAAGTGCAAGGGTCAGATAATACCTTTTACATTGGCTTTTTATGAGACTGCCTACTTAATGGCTTCCTGGCTTTAGCAAAGTTCTTAATGGTCACCAATTAACCTCTTAGTACTCTTTCCATCCCTGTTTTATTTAAGAATGGGCATGTTAAAACCTTTAAAATCAAGATGATGACTGAGTCGACATCTCTATTTTTTAAAAAAAAAAAAACCTGATTGTCCTAAATTGTGTAAGCCGTGGGAATACATTATAGTGAGAAACAAAAAAATTAAAGCCTTTATCCATTCACCAGAATTTGAAAACTTAAAGAGATAATCCCCAAATACTTAAGTTTTTAAAAAGTAGCCAAAACATCAGTCTTCTAAAGGATTTCTAACCACTCCCCCATGTACACAACTTCTTACGTTTTGTGTTTTTAATTTGCTCTGGAATGTTTGTGTCAATGAATTTGATTTGATTACTGGAGAGAAATTCCAAGTAGAATTGTATACACATGGGGAATTTGTTGAGGGAATAAAGAGTTGGCTCAAGATTTGGTAAGGAAACTGTCATAGTTTAGTCACCTTTTCTGTGCTGAAAATTCTTCAAGTAAATGAATGTTGTTTGCTTTTCTAGGGTAAATCTGCATGGCATGTGTTACTAATTTAAATGCAGCTGTATCGTCCAAGCAACTTGTTTAATGTTATGTAGCACATTGGCCTCTGCCTCATTGCCTTCTGTGGAAACCCAAAGGATAGACAAATGGTGCTAGACAAATATGATAGGATGGGCTCTTTAGAAACAGATGTGTGGTACTGCCAGGTAATGCATCCTTAACTGTATAGTAGCTGCCAGTACTCCAGATCTACCAGTGCACTCTGGATCAGTTTTATAACTTCCTCTGTAGATGCCATCAGCAAAATTTACTTGTCCCTTTGAAAACCAAGTAAGTCCTGACTACAAATTCAGGTTTAAATTTCCTTTTTGTAATTTGAGTGGCTTGGGAGTATGAACTAAAAATTCAAAATCTCAGGAAAGCAGAAAGGAGGAGAGGCAAATAGGACAACCAGAAAGAGATCTCTGGTCTAGAGCAGCCCTGTCCAATAGAATTTTCTTTGATGACGGAAACATTCTGTATCTGCACTTTTTAATATGGAAGCCATTAAACACATATGGCTATTGAGCACTTGAAATGTGGCTAGTGTGACTGAGGACTGAATTTTTAATTATATTTAATTTAATAAATTTAAATGTAGAATAGCCACATGTGACTAGTGACTCCTGTATTAAGCAGTGCCATTCTAGAGAGCCTGGGTGCACAGCCTGACCCATGATCTTTTTGGATATTGTTTCTTACCTCCCCGACCTTTCTGGTCCTAAATTTTTCTGCAAAAATTATTCAGGATTTGTTTAGACCAGAGTTAGAATTTGTAATCTTACTAGTTTGCATTCTTTTTGAACAGGTTGTGGACCAACACTTGCTACTTCGTGGCTTTTAAGTCAGACACTAAGGTTTGATGGTCTACTCACAGACCATTCACCTCCCTTTGTTGCCATGCCTCTGGCTGTGTTATAGGAATCTGTACAAACTGGCCCACTCCATATGCACTACAGTAAGCTGGATTCATGTGATATTTATTCCTTCCTCCCCAGGTTTGCTCTTCGTTTTATACGGCCTGACCCTCGCAGCCGGGTCACTGACCCCGTTGGGGACATTGTTTCATTTATGCACTCTTTTGAAGAGAAATATGGGAGGGCACACCCTGTCTTCTACCAGGGAACGTACAGCCAGGTCAGTGCCACAAACCATATAGATGCCAACTTACTGAAATGATTCTGTCCTCAAAGGAAATCATAGCCCAGCACTGATCATGTCATTCTTTTATTCAAAAACCTTAAATAGCCCTTCACTGCCTTACAGGGAAAAAAAGACAATCTTTTAGCTGGGCCCTTCTTGATCTAATCCCAACCTTCTTTTGAGGTCTTTTCTAAGTAACTTGTTTTCCCATAACCTAGGTTCCAGCTCAACCATTTCCTGAACATACTCTGTACTTTCCTACCCCTGTGCCTTTGCTTTTGCTGGTCCCTTCACCAGGAATGCCTTCTTCACATTTTTACTAATTGGAACCTTGCCCATCCTTCAACCAGCTCATGTCTCTTTCCTGTTATAACAGTTGCTGATTGTTGTGCCCTATCCTGCCCTACCTTGCAATCTAAAATATTAATCTTTCCTTTTGTTCTTCCATGGTTTTTAAAAAATTTATAGCAGTTTCACATTCTTCCTTACATTATAGTTATTGGTGTTCATGTCTAATCTCCTCTACCAGACCATACGCCCTTTGAAGGTAAAGCCTAAATCTTCTTTGACCTCTCACAGAATTGAATAAGGGCATAGACCATTCAACTTAAGCCACATAGACTTTTGACTATGACCACAGGGGTGGAAAAATTAAGATTTCTGTAGATGTTAGGCGTATCTGTAGTTTGCCAGTGAAAAATATAGAATTAACTGTGAGAATAGGCAAAAGGGTGGTTCTGTTCTGCAGCCTCCGGGATTCCTGAATCTGTCTGGAGAAAGAGAAAAATATTTACCCTTGCTTCCTGCTTTGATTTTCCTACATCTGCTTTTTCTCCCACCCCACTCAGCAAACCCTAAACACCTACTATATACCAGGGACTGTCCTCAGTGCTAGAGATACAGAGATGAATAAAATGAGCACCACTCATGTATCCTCTTTACTGTGATCACAAGGGTAGATCACCACTGGCCATTCAGGAAATCTCAAAGTGTAATATGCTCAGGAGCGTGCACATGCAGACGCATACACAGGAATCTTGGACACTAGCTTTGTCTTTGGAGATCTTTTAAACCCTGTGTTCTTTAGAGTGCCTTTGGGTCCTACAGTCCCCCATTCCTGCTTGGTTTGTAGCCTGGAATTAGGCTTGTCTTCACAGTTATTTTTACTTACAAGGATGTTGTAGCTGTGAAGTAGCAAAATTATCACCTCCCCTTTTTTTTTTTTTTTTTTTTTTTTTTTTTTTACAGTGTCTCACTTTTTTGCCCGGGGTAGAGTGCCGTGGCGTTTAGCCTAGCTCACAGCAACCTCAAACTCCTGGGCTCAAGTGATCCTTCTGCCTCAGCCTCGTAAGTAGCTGGGACTACAGGCATGCGCCACCATGCCCGGCTAATTTTTTCTATATATATTTGGTTGGCCAATTAATTTCTTTCTATTATTAGTAGAGACGGGGTCTCGCTCTTGCTCAGGCTGGTTTCGAACTCCTGACCT
>CAUYRT010062795.1:0-24016 GCA_963574885.1 Lepilemur ruficaudatus | reverse complement strand
AGTATTTATGGGTGAAATGATATAAAATATGGGATTGCCTTAAAATATTCTAGTCATCCTCCCAAAAAAGTAACTGGGTGAAAAATAAAACAAGATTGTCAAAATGTTGGTAATTATCAAAAAATCCCAAAACAACAAATGCTGGCGAGCACGTGGAGAGACAGGAACACTCTTACACTGCTGGTGGGACTGCAGATTAGTGCAACCTTTGTGGAAAAGATTTTGGAGATTTCTCAAAGAGCTAAAGATAGAATTACCATTCGATCCAGCAATAGCATTATTAGGCATCTACCCAAAAGGGCATAAGACATTCTATTATAAAGACATCTGCACCCGAATGTTTATGGCAGCACAATTCACTATTGCTAGGTCGTGGAAACAACACAAGTGCCCATCAATTCATGAGTGGATTATTAAAATTTGGTATATGTTTACAATGGAATACTACTCAATTTTAAGAAAGGACAGTGAGCTAGCACTGCTTATATTATCCTGGATTAAGCTTAAGCCCATTATTCAAAGTGAGGTGACACAGGACCCGAAGAATGGGCCCCACATGTACTTGCCATCAAATTGGTACTGACTGATTAACACTATGGTGCTCAAATGGTGGTGGTGCTCACTAGGGATTCAGGGGGTGGGGGTAGACCCACGTCTGAGCGATGTGGTGAGCACTGTGGAGGGGAGAGGCATGCTTGAAATGTAGTTGGGGAAAGGAATTAGGGGTCTCAATGGGGGAAGGAAATCCTCTAAAACTGATTTATGTGAATAGCTGTACAACTTGGTAAATTTACTAATAATCATTTAATTGTACACTTAACATGGAGTAAAGGCATGGTATGTAAATTATACTTCAATAAAGAAAAAAAATGTTGATAATTATTCACCCTAGTTTGATGAAGGCTTATACGTCTGTTCTCTCTGCTTTTGAGTATGGTTCAAAATCTCCAGAATAAAATGCTTACAAAATTTTCTAAGGCATCGAGCAAGCAAAAGTAAAAATTAATTGCATCAAATTTATTTGTTTCATTTCCCTTCTGGTAAGAGAAATATCTTAAATCCTTCCCCTTTTTTTCCTCTGAGAATTGTTTTGGATTTCTGAGCATCTGCTCTTGCATATCTTGATTTATTACCCAGTATATATATAAGACACCTTTAAAACTAATAAAACCATACTCCAAACACCCAACCAGACAATCCACAGTTCCATCCTTATAATTGGCTCACGGGTAAAGGTAGCATGAAAATTAGAGACTGATGCCAACAATAATGAAAGCATTTCTCTGTTCACCGCTGTGGCTTCAGTGACTGTGAATTTTTCCATTTCTGGAAATCACATCAGTAAGAGCAGTAGAGCCAAGGGGCTAAAAGCAGGGGCTCTGGATCTGGAAAGACCAGGTTTCTAGCTCTAGCTGTGTCACTGACAAAGAAGTTGCTCTGTGGAGGGTGGAGAAGCACAGTGCCCAATGCAGAGGGCAGTTGCAAAAGGTAAATGAAACACATTTAACTTAGTGCCTGAGACAGAGTAAGAGAGTAAGGCATAGGGGCATACTAATGTAATATAATCTGAGTTTTACTAATTTATAGTGTTTCTAAATTCATTTTTATACTCCTTCCAAGTCCATTTCTTCCTTGCAATCAAATTTATTGTTCTGTTTTGAAAGTCAAATTTCTAAGTAAAATCTATTTCTTTAGAAGAAGCTACCAGCTTAAACTGATTCTTAATCCAATACATTTGACTCAAGAAAACATAATGGAAGCTCACTATATTAATTAATTTTAAATTAAATTTTTATTTTGAATAATTTTAGATATGCAGAAAAGTTGCAAAGATAGGACAGAGAATTCCCAAATGACTCTCTGCAACCTGTATTTTTAAAACACAAATGTGAACAATAGGTACTGATATAGTTAGCCGGACTATTTTGAATTAAATAAACTGTGCCTCAAATATTATAGAAACCAATGAAACATTCTATTGCACGAACTTTTTACATTCTCTCCTATTCACTAGATGGTTGCTTGGAACAGTGTTTGGCCCATGGTAGACATGCAGTAAGTTTATGTGTGCTTGAAGAAGTTGTTGAGATTATTGATAGCTCTTTGCAATTCTCTACTATGGCATGTTTATTTGGTGACAGAAAAGGTTTCTGGCTTCTAGTTCAAGAAAAATGGCAGAAATGGGAAAGCTGAAACCTCAGAAACAGTGAATAAAATATAACTAGATTATTTTAGGCAGTGGTTTTAAAAGTGTGGTCTAGGACCCCTTTTAAGAGTCTGTGTTAAACTATTTTCACAATAATATAGATGAAATTGCTGGTGATATTATAATTGTGTTTTTGATACACTAGAATGAAATGTATTGACATTTGGAAGATCTGCAAAACTCAATGAACTGATGTTTTTTTCTCGTTTGGTTTTTAAATGTGTAAAATCATGTACGGAAGATCCAATCCAATCATAGGTAGATCAAATGTGTTTTAATGTAACCGAGTAAGAGAAGAGTATCATCATCAGAGTTTCAAATTCCATACTGCAAACAGTCTCTAAGAAACTACCTCCTAAAAAAAAAAAAAAAGCAAAAACAACAACAAAAACTACCCTCTTGTTGAATTTTGGTGTGGTATGAAAGAAGAATATCTCAAATTGTCTGAAAAGTCTTCTAAAATACTCCTCCCTTTTTCAATTACCTATCTGTGTAAGGCTGGATTTTCTTCATATATTTACCAAAACAACACAGCACATGCTGAAGCAGGTAAGAGAATTTAGCTATTTTTCATTAAGCCAGATGTTAAAGAGATTTGTAAAAATGTAAAGCAATGCCATTCTTTGCACAAATATGTTTCTTCTGGGAAACATATTTTCTTATAAAAATACATTATTTATGTTAACATTTAATGGTTTTTTACTGGTATTCTGAAATGAATTATTGAATTATTTTGTTCCGTAATCATAAGTAGATATAATCCACCCAAATAAAAGTCCTTTGGCATCATCAATAAATTTTACAAGTGTAAAGGGTTCCTGAAACCAAAAAGTTGCAAGTCTTTAGAAGACCTGCAACTCTGGAGGATGGCTAGCAATAAACTCCCGTTGCGGTATGGAGGGATGGCAAGGACGCCCACTGGGGTCATGAATTTGAAAGGAGTAATTAAAACAGTGTAGCATCAGTTCTAGGTTAAAACAATAAACTGAGGGAGTAAAATAAAGAGTCCAGCAAAAACCCAGATATGCATGTTTGAGAAATACACGAGGAAGGTAGCATTATAAATCAGTGAGGAACAAGCTGACTAACCAATAAAACATTGTGCTTTCCACTTGGAATAAAGATAAAATTAGATCTTTCTTCCTTCCATAAGCAATACTAAATTTTAGATTGAGCAAAACAATAAAACTCTTACAAGAAAGCATAGGAGAGCACCTACCTTAATGATATTAGAAGGGAAAATGATGTATTAAACTATATACAAAAGACAAAAACACAAGGGAAAGATTGGAACATTTTTACCATGTATCAAATAATCCCCCAAACTCATGGCTTAAATCACAAAGGTGTATTTTTCCCTTTAAGGCTTGGCAGGGAGCTCTGCTCGTTGTAGGCATGCAATGGTCTACCCTGCCAGAGCGGCCACCGCCTTGAGATTGTCAGTCCCTAGTGAGCGATGCTGAGTGTGCCTTTGCATAAATTCTACCTGGTCCAAGCAAGTAGTACATTTACGCTGAAGACGAGCACCCTGGAAGCAACAAAGCGGGAGAAAACACAGAATTCTGGTTTGGTTCTGTGAAATTTATAGTAATAAGAGCCACCTCTATAAACTGCTATACATTAATGACCAATTATTATGCTTAAAAATAACCGTGAATACATTTAAATAAGTGTAAGATTGTTCTTTCTCTGTACGTGATTTGATTTGATTGATTGAAACACAGAACTCTATACTAACAGCTTCAAAAGAAACTTAGGGGACTAAGATTTTCAGGTAATTCTCTTCAGAGTCCTTGGGTGAGTGATTTGAATCTCCAGATGTGACTTTTTCATTTATAAACTGAAAACTTTGGGTTGGATTTTTTTCTAACATTCCTTTTAGGTTGTGGATATCCTTAATTCCATATTTCCACAACATGGCCAAGGAAGCACGGTATTAAAGATTAATTCCGTCATTCTAAGCCTGTGGATTCACTTTCTCCCTGAAACTGGCAGCATGATTTCTTTAATATTTTAAATTCATTTTCTCCCTTTTCAGTCATCTCTGCAAATGGCTTTTGATTAGCTTAACTTTTCTTCTAGCCAAGCAGTGATATCATTCTTTTGAAGCCTGCAATTAGTTGATTGAAGAAACCACCAAATGAAACCATTGACTAATTATGGAGTGGAAAACTTGGTTTATGCAGTTTTGGTCTACTGATGAGTTCACAATAGATGTAATAAAGATTGCCAGTCAAGAATCCTCTGGGCTAATTTAGGCATCTTGTAAGTACCACACGAAAGCCTAAACAGAATGTTTTCAGAGATTGCCAATTTTTCTTTTATTTCCAAGGTGAAGGGTTAATGAGGAGCTGGGAGTGAAACCTAATGGGAAAGAGTCCTCTTTCTGAGCCTGAGAAGCTACACCATTCAAGAAAACCAAAATGTAGGTGTTAGCAGAGGTAATGAAAGCACTCTGTGGGACCGGAATAAAATCATTGCCGACGTCATCTCTATATTATTTAAATCTCTTAAGGTCATCTGCAGCTCTTGTTAAGGTACCACTAGCAGTGTACAAACTGTGTCTTTGGAGCAACCCATCTCTCTGGAATCCACTTTCAAAGTCACCGATTACACAGAGAAGGAGATGAGGCCCATACTAACAGAATTTGACACTTAACTTTATTTCTACTCGTTAAACAAATACGCATCTATGTGAAAGATGCCCTCAATATGGTATCTCATTTACAGTGAGGTGCAACTAGACTCATCATTTGAGAATGACATATTTTCATTACTTTCCCTTGTTTTTTTAAAAAGAACAGATGAAAAAATGTGCAAATTTTAGTATAAAATCTACCAAACCTATAGACTTCTCCAACATTACATACACGGCCTAATCATGCTTATGTGTTAATGAAGCCTTTATAAGCATAAAATTCCCAGCAGCTGCAGGACAGTAGCAGCAGTCTCCTCTCCGGGGGGTGATTCAAGTCCATATGGTGGCCAGAGAAAAAGACTTCTTCCAGGAGAAAGCCAAGGGGTATGACTTATTAACGTGCCCCCTGCTTGTTTTGCTGGGCTGGTGTCAGCATCCTCTTAGATCTCTGGGCTAGACTGGAATGACCTGAAGCAGGCGTCAAACAGGAAAGCGGAGAATCCTCTGGAGAGATCCCAGGAGCTGTTGGCAAAAGCCTGCCCTTAGACAGATCCTGAGTGATAATGCTTCCTGCTCTCAGTGTGGGTTGAGCAGAATCAAATGGGGCTTTGCTTTGTCCAATGTTCAAAAAGAAAAGGCTGTGTAATAATGTTTCCAAAAATTTTAAATATGGATATAATTTCTCTTTTACAAAGTTGCATATGTATGAAGAGGTGAGGGAAGAAAAGGACTAAGTGTCCCTTTTTTTCAATGGTTTGGTGAAGAAAAGTGTTCTTTGGTTCATTTTCTGCTACCTCTCACAACCAGCCAGGGCAGATCACGGAGCTTTCCCTCCTATTTGGTGGGTCCACTTTATAGCAAAGCTCTCTTAAACCCTGTCTGAGTTCTAAGGGCAGTCGAACCTTGTGTGTCTGACTCTGTAGATTCCTTCTTGGAAAACTGCCTCTGTCTAAAGCAACAATAAGTTTGGGCTCAGTTTCCATCCTAACTACTGCCCCACATATGTTAATGTTACATTGAAAGCTCTTATCCACCCCAACCCTGCTAAATGCAGGTTAGTGTACCATGTACGTGGAAGTCATGTATGTGCAAACACATATGCATAGACTTGTGTTTAGTAGATGCTTGTGTATAGAGGTAATGGAGACTGACTCCTTTCCTGTGTGTACCAAACTTTCTGCAGTGGCCGATTTTCAAAAGCAGAACTTAGAGTGTAGAATTCTACAAGAGTTAGATCTGGAAAGGATTACCCTATCTCCTTATATCCAAGTACCTCATTTTAAGTTTAAAATCAATCATGAAATAAGAAGCTTTGAAAGATGGTTATCAGCTATGCAAATATGATGTTGCTCTTCCCAAGGATAAGCACAGTAAACACAGCCATTAAGTGCAATAGAGAAAACTTGCCAAGAAGGAATTAGGAAAGCAAAGATGGATTTTCCAGAGGGAGTTTTCTTTAATTGCTAGTAATACACTGTTATTTGCTAAGGCAAAATAAAACAAAACAGCAATGACAACAACAACAAAACCAACCCAACTCAATCAAAATACAATGAAACAAAAACATATCAGAAAATGTTGAATGAGATCTTTCCTATTGGAAGGAACCATAGGTAAAGCCTCAAATTATGAAAAAATGGTGCTAGGTCCCTGAAATTCAGAGTGCTGTCAGCAGTTTGGCCAACTGTCTCCCCAGAAGGCTGCCAGATAGTTGGCAGGACAGAGAGTAGCCCTGCCACCCACTACCCCACCATCACTCTAAGGGAAGGTTTTGGAGAAAGGGACCGATTAGAGGAATTCTGACTTTGTGAAGAGAGATTGTTTTCTCCTCTCAATCCTTGCACTGGGAACAGGGCTTGAGTTGCTGCTAATTCCTTTCCTGTAAATTTGGGAAGGATAAGCATAAGAATTGCTCAGAAAGAGAGCTCCTGCAAGATAGGGAGACAAGACATTCAGCCCTGGTTGGAATGTTTAGGCAGTGTACTTCCTGATCTGCCACTGGACTACTAAGGCTGTGGGAACCTAAAAGAAATTTTGAGAAGAGCCTGTAATCCCAGCTACCTTGGAGGCTGAAGAGGGGCAGAATCCCTGGAGCCCAGGAGTTCAAAACCAGCCTGGGCAACATAGCAAGACCCTATCTCCAAAAGAAAAAAAAAAAAGAGTAAAAGAAAAGAAACTTAAGGGAAATGTCAGGTACAGAAAAAGCCAGAGCTATAGAAGTGGGATTCTGTTGAAATCCCAGAGCAGTAGATGGTAGAAGTCTGGTGTTCAGGGCACTAGTCCCAGGAGTGGTATGATGCCCCCAGTTAGAGCTGCAGTCCAGTCACCAGGGCTGACCAGTGCACAAGAGTGAGCCTTTTGTCACTGAGGCCTGTTGGGGCTACTGCCTGTCTCCTCAGGCACAGGTGAGGGACACATGCCTATTCCACTCTCCCTCTTCTGCTTCCCACAATTAGAGGAGCTTGTGCCAATGAGAGGCTGCAGGAGAGCCTGGTCCTGCCCCGACCCTGACCACAGCTGCAGCTTTCATTAGGAAAGGAGAAGAGAAGAGCATTGAATTCCAAAAGTGAGTATTGTTCCAGTGACTTTAAGTGGCTGAAAACACATAGAGCTGGGACAGGTTCTTGTAGAAAGGGTCATGAAATGGGGATTTGGTGGTGAGACACAGGACAGTATTCAAACTGATGTGAAACTGTTGCTCGTTTGATTCCTCAATATGCCTGTTATAAAGACTAGACTTCAAATCTAGTCTATCCTCTCAGGATGTGGAAAACTCTACCGCCACCCAGTACAGAGTGACCCTTCCATATGAACGAGGTGGCACTTAAAGGGAACCGTACTTAGTTGCGCCGCTCCCTGCTTAACTGAGACTTGAAAAGATGACAGCCCCCCCACCCACAAAGAGCTTATTTCATTTTTAGTTTTCTTTAGGAAATTGAGCTCCATGTGCATGTCACTTCCAGGGACTGCACACCGGAAATAATAATGGAATTTGCTTGTAATTAAAATGTGGATATCCTATGGATTCAGTTAGAGTGGGCCTGGTCATTGGAATGTCACGGGGTTTGTGCCACTGCGGGACGGAGGCACTCTTTGCCCCAGTTACTGAAGATATCGTAGATGACAGCTCTCCACTGAGTCCCATTCTGGGACTTGTCCTGTGCTGAAGAGAGCCACCTTAACCAAGGTCATTCTCCTTTCCCGTGGACATAGAGCTTCTGAGGCCCCAGTTCAGGGGCAGCTTGCCCTGACTCAGGCACCTCTGCAGGGCCGCGGCTGCTGCATTCCTTCAACTTCTTCCCCCAAACCAGGGTGGACAATCTCCAGCCCACTGGCCAAATCTGGCTTGCTGCCTGTTTTTGCGTGGCGATGAACTGAGAACGGTTTTCACATTTTTAAATGATTGAAAGAATCCAAAAGGAGAATGATATTTTGTGACACTTAAAAATTATATGAAATTCAATTTCAGTGTCTATAAGTGAAATTTGAGTGGAACACAGCCAAGCTCATCACGTGTGTATTTTCTGTGGCTGCTTTTGTGCTATAACAGCAGAATTGAATAGTTGCCGCAGAGAGCATATGGCTCACAAAGCCCAAAGCACTTACCATCGGCCGGTCACAGGAAAAGTTTGCGGAGCCCTGCCTTAAACCCGGCCGCCTCTTTCACTCCCCACGGGTGTTGATCCCGAGCGCATGCTCTGGGAAGCTTGTAGCAAGCAAGCCTTCAGCTCAGGGTCTGCTTCTGGGACCCCTGACTGGGGATGGGGTATCATTCTTGACTGTCAAGGTTCTCAAAGAGAGGATACTGTATTGTATACTCTTGGACACCTCATCTCAAGGAGTATAGAACAGTGATTTTCTAATTTTCATCAGATACGTGGAGTTTGTTTAATAATGATAAAGAAGTGATACTTACTATATAATTGTTACTATATTAACTGAAATGTGCTGTAGTGTCCTGATCTGCTTAGCATTCATTTCACCCTCTGGTGACACAGGCTGATTTTCCTCAGGGTCTGTCTACTTGTGGTCCCTGTGCACCCACCCCTGGCACACTGGGTGGGCACAGAGCCTGGCTGGCCAGTGTGGGCACCACAGCCTTGAACCCCTAAACCTCAGGATGGGCACATAGCCCCAGCCAGGCCAGCAAGGGGCCAGCCCAGAACTTTGTTCCTGACACTTTTGGAGAAGGAGACTCACTACGCTGGTGGGGGATCAGCTTGAGAATGCCGTGGGCCACCACGACCGAGGCCTGCGGGAGCTGGAGAGGGCCGATGGGTCCCTCCAGCTCCCTTCTTTGTCACGATTTCTCAACAAATTCCGTATTTGTATCAGCCATTTCAGTTGGCTTTTGGCACTTGGCAGCTGACAGTCCTCACCAATGCAGGGATTTACTTCTGTCCCTGGAGCTGTCACACACAGAGCTCCGTGATCCTCACGCACTCTGACGTCAGGACCTTCACATTTGCGGACACTGAGGCCCAGGGAGAAGTAACCTACTAGTAAGTGATGAATCTGAGACACGAACCCCCGTCATTTCACTCTAAATACCTGTTTTTTCTGATATATGATGTACATGATTGTTCATTTCTCAACTGCGTATTATAAAGCAACGGAGAAAAATGCTCTCTGCAATTTACAGTCAAAAAGAAAAAAAGCCCTTCATATTATGGCTGACACTGTATGATGTTAAGACTTATTTATCTTTATTCATCAGTGGAAATGTGAAAATTATTTTAAGAAAAGCATTCAAAAGATGTCAACGATATCAGAGAACACTCAAAGAAAAGAACAATTTGTAGATTTCATACTAAACAAGTTAGGAATACGTGGATCTAATTTTCTTTAAAATCCCCAAAGTCTTGAAGCTTAAAACCGAGAGTCCCTGGCATGTGTAAGTTTCATTTTGCTTTGGTTTTTTTAAGGTCCGGTTATTCAAGCTGCCACTACTGGCCCAGGGTTCCTTTCATATAGCCATAACAAAGCCACTGACCACAAAGACTGCATTCTTTTTAAAAATTAAAATAGAGGTATTGATTTTTCTGATTATCTAAATAACACATGCTGATTATAAAGTAAGAAAAAGAACAGAAAATGAAAGAAGGAAATGAACATTGCTCAACATCTTTGCCACCCAGTGAAAACCACTGTTAGTGTTCAGAGGACACTTTTCAGACACTGGAACTTCTCCCTCCCTATCTTCCCTGAGGAGCATCAGATCTCCTGACACGGGCTCTTTTCCCTCTACTTCCCGGCTTTCCGGTGATGCCGCCCTTTAAAGCACAGGCATTCTTCCCTCTGTGCTTACTCTTGCAATCCATCCACGATAACCTCTGTGCTTCCCGTGTCTTTGACGTGAGGATCCTCTTTAAACATCAGAATGCTTTGTGGATCCTCATATGGTGCAAATGTCCTTTTAAGTAAACAGTGATTGAGAGAGTCCTATGAATCCAATAATGATTTTTAAAATTATTTTAAAAAATTAATCAAAACTGTATCTACATATATTAGCATTGGCAGGACTATGTGGGAGGATGTAATTTATCCAGTCCATAAAATTATACACTTGCTTGCTAATAGTCATGCACCTATCAATAAAATAGACGGTGTTTTGCACACAAAGCCCATTATTTGTGTTGCATATTTTACTGGATTTAAATAAGAACCAAAATAATGACGTTTGTGTGTTATGGATTGGAGGACTCTCTTCACTAATTTGCGGATTTCTCAGTGGTCCAAGGCTCTGAGGTTGGGAATTGCTCTCAAGGAATGCTTTGTTGCAATCTCAACCCCACTCTTCCACACGCAATAATTAGTTGAGTTGGGGAGGCGGGTAAGGGGGTATATAAACTGTTGTGTCATCCACATGACACAAGCTTAGAATTCCAAAATTTCGCTGAAATCCTTTAGATCCAACAAACTCTTCATTCTGAGTAGTCAGTACATACAGTGGAAGAAATTATCCATTTCCTTTCTTGATTTAGCCTGTGCCGTGGTACTCCCCGACACAGCAATGTTACTCTGATAAGTCTATGTGAATTTTGAACATCCATTCGGAACCGAAAGTAAAAAGTAGTTGAATCTGAACCAGATATGCTGTTGTCTCCCTGCAAAGTCCTCGTGTGGCAGAGCCAAGTGGTGGGTTTGTCCTTTGCTGTCCCCCAGCACAGTCCCTGCCATCTCTGAGGCTGAGGCGACGGTGCCGTTGCTCAGGGCCTGAGGTTCCCAACCTCCTGCTCCTGCATAAACTCATTGTGTGAATTTAATAAAGTAGTTTATACTCAAGTTGTAATAATGTTATTGAGCAGCCCTAAAGCTTAGTGGAGTGCCAATACCCTTAAGTGATTGCCTGTATTGTCACCATGGCCTTCAACCACAAGCTATGGATATTTCCTTTCCCATCCTCTAGGTCTATGCCTCAGGCAAGTCCCACTGAGTCCAGAGCACTAGAAAGATCAGTATAAAATTCTTATAGATCATACAAAATGTTTAGTCTTGTCAACCCAAATAAATGACTGAGGCAAAAATCTCAATCAATGGAGGTTTATTAAGCCAAGATTTTGTGGATGTGTCTGGGACAAAACACTAGCTGCAGACGAGCTGTGGCTGTTTTTTCCAATGGGGAGGTTGGAACCTTGAGCACGTTAAAGGCAACAGAGAGCAGGGGGTTGGGGGCTGATGAGGTAGTGGTTACATTCTTGGGAGGCCCAGGAAATCTACATTTTCCATAAAATAAGGAAGTGAAGGAAGCATCGATTATGTAGATGTCCCTGGGTAGGTGGAAGAATATCTGATTCTGTCTTGTTCCAGTTCTGTTACCTGTAAGATAAACTTGTAATTCATTATTAGTGTGGAATTGAACAGGCTTTAGTTTTTAAGTGCTAGACACGGGTACAATTTGCATCTCCTTGCTTATGGGAAGTCAGCAAGGAATTTCCTTAATGAATGATCTGTGGGGACAGCTCTTCACAGGTGCCTGAGGCTATGATATTTTTTGTGGTCCGGAGTCCCTATCTTTTAGAGATAACGAATAGATATCCCTAGATATCTAGAAGTCCCTATCTTTTAGATATAACGAATTTGGTTAAAATGAATGCTAATGTCAGGTCATAGTCTGTTCTCAGTTCTTGGTGTGCTTTTTGCCAAAGAATGACCAGACACAGCAAAAGCAAGGCAAGCTTGAAAGGAAGTTTATTGAGGAAGGACAAGATAGGTTTACAGAGCAAGAGCAAGATACAGGTTCACAGGGTAAGGGGAAGATACGTTTGCCACAGACAAGGAATGGACCCTCTGTCATAACAGAAGGGCCTTGATTGTGGTCTGGGGTCTTGTTTTATAGTGTCTAGGCTGAGCCCTCTTCCTGGTTCAAACGTCACCATGGAACCACTTTGATGGACAGTTGGGAGTTATATAATCTGAGTCTTACTATGTATGTGGATTTCCTATGATCTATCTGAAAGCCCATTTGGGGGGTGATCCGCAATGTAGATTTAAACTAACAACATGATAATTAGCTTTAGGTTGTTCTAGGTCACCTTCCAGACCCTACTGTACCTCTGTGTTCTGTTGCAGCTGGCACGCTAAGTTCTCACTGGCAGATCGGTAGGGTGTTTCCTCCTCCCCCGGGTGTGGCAGTTGCTGGGCTGCCTGCCTTTGTCCCCAGGAAGGGCCAGAAATCCTCACTGTTTACCTAAGGCTAAAGGAGCAGTGAGGGAGGGCCCTGGGTGAGGGTGTGAGCGAGGTTGGACTGGTGTGAGCTGGTGGTGGCTGAGGCAGGTGGGACCTGAGAGTTTTACACGTTCTCAACTTCTGAATATGCTTGAAAACTGCCCTAATTATACATGCATACAAAAGTACAATGAAAACATTAGAAATTAAACAAAAGAATAAAAAAATTATTTACTTTTATTTTATTTAATAAATAAAACAAGGAAAACCACTGAGGAGACGCTCCTTCAGGATCTTATTCAACTTAACAGGTATGTGTGCCCTGCCCTCTGCGGAAGCTGCTCCCTCCTCCCTCTTCTGCATTTCTAGATCTTTGGTATTAGGGCAAGGAAGAGAGAGTAGGGGGCAAAGGGTCACACCCTCTCTTGGGTGCTTCTGCTTCTGAGTCCCTTGCTTCTCTGCCGGAGCCTGACAGACATGCTGCCTCTGGGTGGCAGGTATTCAACCACGGCTGGGGGGCATAGTTGTCAGCTGCAGGGACATCCCTTCTGCAGGTTTTGTTTGCAGGGGAAGTCCCCTTCTGGCTTCATCTTGCTGACACCTGCTCAGGTACTGTCGGGGACAAGCCTGCCTGAATAAGGCTCCCATTCTCTTTCTTTCCTTAGGGTGCCATGGTTTGTTTATTATGGTTGCTGTTTTGTGTTATGATGGGGAATAGCCCTGAGCCTCCCCAGGAGGAGGGGGAAGGAAAGCACTGCCCCCGACCAGGGCCACTCTGAATTTGGCCTGGGAGCATCACCATTTCTTATAGGTTTACTAGGTATGCGGTCCCCAGGGCGCCCTGAAGGGGGAGGACTGTGATGATTGAGCCTCTTTCTCACTGCTTGTGTTCCTGGTTGCTGATTCTGCACTCACAGGAAATTTTCATTCAAGCTCCTCTTCCACTGGCCCAAGTGTCCTTGGCAAAGACCAAGTGCCTGAAGTTAAGTTCCTGTCCTGAGTTTGCTGCCTTCAAGCATCACCCCCAACCCCTGCTCTTGCCTCTCCTTGTGGCTTTATTCTGGTGGCTCCATTTCACAGTGAGGGTTTATTTCAAGCACATGTTATTAATAATAGATGGGCACACTGCTCCGCCCTGAGCCTGAAAGGACCCCACCTCTGTAGGGCTCCCCCATGTCAGTGGCAGTGAACCCCCTTGCTTCTTTCACCGGCAACTTGAGAAGGGTTTGAGGTCTTTCTCTTCCACATCTCTAGTCAAGCTGTCCAACGCCCTCACCTTCTCTTCAGAATGCTGTCCAAAGGTAATGCCAGTGGGGGCTAGTAACAGGGATAGTGGGCCCTGAGTCCCTTCTCCCTGCTTCCTGTGCTTTTGATAGCAGCACCTACTTTCTTCCCCACTTCAAAGATTCTGCCCCTTCCCCATCTTTTGCTCTCATCCCTGTGGCTCCTTCTTCCTTCTGGCATATGTAGGCTTTTATAGTCAGTGGCGACAAAGGAGCATCTGGGAATCTGTCCACGCCACCCCTCAGGCTGTTTCTCTGAATCCGTGTTCTCCTTTCATATAGAATGGAAGACGGAAGAGAAAAAGAGAGCCAAAACTCTGCCATTTATTCTTCCTCGGGAAAACTATAAACTAATTTGTACTTAAATGCTAATGGTTGGGATTTAATCATCTTCCCACTAGTATTCTGCAGATTGGCCCCGGAAGCTTGGCACCTTGGGGCATGAAAAGGAGCCCCAGAGCTGACCACAAGAACTGGGTCAGTTCCCGTGGGTATGAAAGAAGCAGAACGATGCAGAGGGACCCTGCGAAGTGACTGGTCTTGGGTTCAGGAGTCCACATGCTGGACTGGAGTCCGCACACTGCCTGAGTCCTGCAGTCGCGTTTACCGAGTACCAAATGCGTCCGTGGACCTCACTTTCCTTTTCTATGAAAGGAACTAGTACCCTTCTCCTAATGTTGCTGTGGGGAATTAGTTGAGATGATACATGTAAAAGAGCTTTGGAGACTGTAATACACTTATGCAAATGGAAAGTATAAAACCCTTTGGGGCCCTGAGATCTTAAGATATTATTACCATGGAGCTGGTTTTGCTTAGCAAAACCAAGAGAAGTTTTGAAAGTTAGCAAGATACGCAACTTATAGACTGCCTTTTGTGGCCTTGATGCAACTATTTTATACGTATCCTAACTCAGACAGCACTTCTGGGACTTAAAGAGGAATCTGCTCACAGAAGACATGCATGGATTGGGGAAGAGTCAGTAAGCCTGTGGCCTCTTACCTCCTCCTTGGGCTTCCCTTGCCTGCACAGGGATGTGCTGGGCTGGCCCCTCTCCTGTGACCATCCTAAGGCAGGCCACGACTCTTCCTGGGGAGCTTCAGGTAGCTGAATTCCACCTGGTGCTGGCTTGTGACAAACCAAAGGCAGACTCTCTTCTCTTAGCTGGGTGTGGCACCCAGACCCTTTGTCTTGCTGCTTATTGGCTGCTTATTGCCACTTGGCTCCAGGGCTTTACAAGGGCATGTAGTCCCTCCTCACTCCTCTTAGACTTGGAGCCATGGCCTGTATTACAGGCCTTTATTGCCTCCTTAGCATACCATTTGCATTTGTGTGGAAGGATGTAGGCATACAACATCTTTTGTTCTGTATATTTTATGTAGCAATCACGAAACTACATTAGAGGTGGGCAGTAGTGGGCTTTGGACAAAATCTACCGCTTGGCTTGAATCTTAAGGTAATGCTCTGGCAGTGCTCAAGCAGTTGAGGCGATAACTCAGTGGCAGGCGACAACTGCGCCTTTCAGAGTAGACATTCATTCGGTCTACAAATTCCTTGCAAACTTCCTCCATGTGGTCACCCGGGGTTAAGTGCTGGGAATATGACTGTGACTTAGACCAAGACGGGAGAAGACAGATTTTAAACAAATAATTATGCAAACACATAATTAATTACAGTTGTAACATGTGCTATGATTAGGGTTGCCAGGTAAGGTACAGGACACTCAGTTAAATCTGAATTTCAGATAAATATTTGCAACTTATTTGTAATAAAAGAGTATTTATTGTTTGCCTGCAATCCGAATTTAATTGGGTGCCCTATATTTTTAGTTGCTGAGTGTGCCGACCGTGGCTATGTAGGGGTGCAGGACGCCGTGAGAGTGTGTGTGCACTAAATCCTCACCTTGCCTGGCCGTGGAAAAGGGGACACCCTGGGGGTTGGGAGTAAAAGAAATTGAACAGCCGTTATCGGTTAAATGTAATTTAATTTTTCAAAGAGGGAAGTAACCCTCACACACCGCTAAAGAAAGAACATGGCCCAGGTTCCTCCTGGGAAGCTGGTTTTTAAAGTTCAGCATTGCTGTACAGGGTGATTCATGGAGGGCACGGTGGGGAGACTTTATGGGAAGTTTCCGTGCAGAGCTCCAGAGCTCAGGGCAGGTGCAGGACCATGCTCCAAGAAAGTCAGGAAATGCCCACCCTGACCAATTACCGCAAATCCTCTGCTCACAAAGGAGTCCTTGAGAAAGCACGAAAGGCAGGTGGAAGCATACCATTTTCTCCAGGCAAGACCAAGAACCAAAAAAAGTAAAAACAAAAAACCTCACAGCCTTGGCTTCCGCGGAGGAAAGCCGGTTTCACAGCGCACGCACTTTCCTGTCTGGAGCCCCCGCGGCGGCGCCGCCTGAGTGCAAAGCCCCAGGCGCGAGGATCTGAGGAGGAGCCGTCTGAAATGCAGAGGCGGGTAAGAGCGAGTTTGCTGGGGGAGCCTGGGGCACCCCCAGCCCGTTCTCCGTTCTCCGTGGAAAGGCCTGGCGCACACGCTCCTAGGCGTCCCCTTTCGCTGTGGCGTCTCCTCCACGCAGCTCTGCCCCCTTCCTAGCCCCGCTCTGCTTCCGCGTTGCGCTCGTGCTGCTTTGCTGTCCCTGCCCTTCGCTGGTAAAGCTGCGAAGCTCAAGTATTTAACACGGTGTCTGCTCATTGATGGAGGAAAGCAGCATTACTCATTTTTAACCCTAAAAAAAAAAAAAAGAACGTAACTGTTCTATCAACACAACCTATGAATGAAATTATTTGCTGTTTAGATGTGGCCCTTCGTTATTAGCCGTAGTTTAATTCTTTCTCCGTGAGTGGTCCTCCACAGAAACACGTCACTTTTTTTTTTTTTTTCCCTGTTGTAGGTACCGGTCTAAAGCCTAATATGGGGTCCAAATCACAGGGACCAAAAAAAGTCACTTGGGTTATATTATGAAAGTTTAATTTTGACTTTTGGCCACACTCAAATGTTTATTACTTTTAAAAATTCTTAATATAATTGTGATACAACTGGTTAGAAAGAGCCATGTGCAGGCAATATTTGATGTGCAGTGCTATGTTTCTTTAACAATACCCCAAAGCCCTATGTTATCTTGGACTTCTGTTAAAATCAGAAAGGGAGAGGTTGGCAAACACAGTCCTCTCTTGGTATCCGTGAGGGATTGGGTCCAGGACCTCCCTAGGATGCCAAAATGTGCCGGCGCTCAAGTCCTTTCTATAAAATGGCATGGTGCTTACATATAACTCACAGATGTCCTCCTGTATACTTTAAATCATCTTGACATTGCTTATATTACCTAATGCAACGGAAATGCTATGTAAACAGTTGTTATGCTGTTTTGTTTAGGGAATAATGACCAGAAAAAAAAAGTCTGTATATGTTCAGTACAGATGCAGCCATGCATTTTTTTCCCCAAATATTTTTGATCTGTGATTGGTCAGATCCATGGATGTGGAATCCACGGAGAAGGAGGGACGGCCGGATTACATCTTTTCTGTGGAATGAGGTGCGTGCAGTCAGCGGTAATAAGGAACCCTTGCCCACTGAAGTGCTAATGAAATCATTGACCAGTTGGGGCTTTTCAAGGGTCTGTGAACATGGCTGAGACCTGAAAGTTATGCTAAGTATGAAAACATGAAAGGAAAAGACAAAACCAAAATAAAAGTAACCTGAAAATCAAAATAATAAAAATGTGTCCCTATTTAGGGCAAAAGATGTATATGGGATGTGTGTATCTTTCATATGCTTACTATAACATGGGATAGGGTCTCTGAAACTTAGAGTGCTCAAGGTTTACTAAAATCTTTGGTAGTCCATGTGCGGACTCCAGGTAAAGTGCTATTTTGCAAGACGCTCCTCTGCATATGGTTCGTATCATTGCTGTGACGCTGGGGTGAGGTGGAGGTGCTTAACCTAGGTTTTCATTGAAAACCACCTAGGCTCGCGGGATTGCCTAAATGTTTTTATTTTTTCCTAATACTTTTCCAAAATCACTTTGTAAACTCTGTCTTGAGGATGGGAAGTGTAAGTAGTTTTAAAAAGCAAACTCAGAGCAGGGGACCCACCAGGCCTTCATGGTCCAGCTTTGCTTCACATGTAGGTACTTTGGTCGCCAGACATCATATTTTCGATACTAATTTGTCTGGCCAGTTTCAAGTGCCTCCTTGCTCTTCCCTGGACACTGTAGACACCCTCCTGCTATGGCCTTTCCACTTACTATCTATTCTGTCTGGGATGCTCTTCCCCCCTCCCCAGCTCTATGTCTGCATGTTCCATCCCTAAACTCATTCAGCTCTTCACTAAAGAGCCTTCCCAAGGAGGTCTTCCCTGGCCACTCTACCTAAAATCAATTCCTCTTTCCAACAATTTCTATCCCCTTTCCTACTTATTTTTTGTTGATGACTCTTACCACCATATGGAATATTATCTGCTTTCTCTTATCATCCTCCCTCCCACCTCCTACTAGAATGTTCCCCCCAGGAAGGCAGAGATTTCTACCTTCTTTTTTCACTGTTGCATCCCCAGCACCCAACATAATAGATGTTCATCAGATGGATTGAGTAATCAAACCTTACTAGGAGGGTATTATTTTTTCTCGATGGTAGTAGTTCTGCTTTTAGGGGAAGTGAGGAAAATAAAGCATGAAGGGCCACAGGGAGCACCTGGTCTCCATCCGTGTCGATGTCTCCAGGTTCCATAGCAAACAGGTGCTGGAAGGAAATGAGGGGTGCAAGGATGGGGAAGAGATAAAATAATTTTACCTTGGGGAACATTAGAAGTGATGATTCTTCTTGAGTCGTCTGTCAGCATGTCTGTGAGGGCAGGAAATGCTCTTGGTGATGAATTTTTGTCAGCCCAGTAAGTAGTCCCTGATGGTGGAATGTGTTCATGTTCTTTCTAGGGGAAAGATGGGTAGGGTATCCTCTTTCTGTATGTCCCCGCTTTGAGGCAGCATCAAATTATGTTCATGGCTCTGATTAAACTGGTAGCATAAAATAACTGTCCTTGAGGGCTAATGTCAAACACATAGATTTTCAATAGCTATCAGAAGCTCAGTTGAGAGAAATGGTACTGCCTTAGTACATCATCCCTAGATTCCTGGTTGTTAGCCTGGGCTGGGTATCGGATCACCTGGGCATTTATAAGCATGTAGATGCCTGGGCTTCTGCTGGGCTTTTCATTGGAATTCTGATTCAGCAGGTCTAGAGTATGACCCAGCTATCAGCATTGTTAAAAATCTCCACGGATGTTTTGGTTGTAGAGTCAGCATTGAGAATTACTGCGAGGTAGTCTAAAAATTGATCACAAATTAAAATGCCTAAGGGGGCCAAGCAGGTAACATAAATGAATTAAGCAGACTAGTGAGGACTGTAGAAAATCCACTGCTCATCCCCTGTCCAAATGGCACCAACGATACTCGGTGCCAGGTAATCGTGACCATGTGAATCCAGTGTTGCTTCATCTTACGATTCTTTAAGAAAGGTTGAAATACCTGGATTTTTATGTGAAAAATAAATGCCATGGAGGCAGCCCTTGTTACACTGCTCTGTGCTGCTTTTCTAAGGACTCTGGGGGAAATTTATTCCTAGCTTCAGAAGGATAAGCTGACATTCTCCTTAGTGGTTGATTTGCACCATCCTAAGGATGCTGCAAATGGCACAACTGATTATGCTCCTCTCTTCTTATTGGATTTAAAAATTCGTGGAGCCATGAGCTCCATGTCCAAATTTTAGCAAGGATATAAAATGGCATGTATGTGGTTTTTTCCACTCTAATTGAATCCTGTTTTCACTTTATAATTTACCCTTGTTTTTCCTCCGTGTCGGTAGTCTTACTTCCGTCTTATCTTGCTTTGTGTCCAATTCCTTGATTAAAGATCTTAGTTTCTTTTTGAGTGGATAGAGAACAGGTGAAAAAATAATGACTATTGAAGAAAAGTTTTGCTTCATTTTGTTTTAACAGAATGGAAATATCATTTGAGGCTTTGAGAGAAGACAATCATGAAACAATACAGTGTCCAGCAGACCTTGACTTATTCTATCTTATGCACAGAGTGAAACCAAAGGATCTGCGATATCGGTGTATTTTCACACTATCTACATTAATTAGACTCTGTAGAATTAATATGGATTTAGCATGACATAGGGATTTCAAAACCTATTTGTAATTGAGTTGTAAAAACCACCATCACATTTTTTAACGTCTCACAAGGAATGCGTATTTAAATATTTGAATGATACTGCAAAATAGCCCTCCACAATTTCTCTCCAGCTCTCTCACTGCATTAACAGAGCATGAGGACACTTGCTTCAGACTTGTCTTCTCCCACACTGAATATCAATCTTTAAAACATTTTTTCACAGTGTGATGGGTGATAAGTTGCTTTAATTTGTTAGTGAACTTGAATGTCTTTTGATAAGTTCGTTGGCCATTTTTAATTTGTCTTCTTAGATATTCTTTTTCAGATATTTTCCAATAGATTGTTTTTGTATTTTTCTTAGTGAGTTGTATTTGGCTCTTTTATACTATAAAACTAAATATGTAATTGACATATGTTGTAAACATTTCTATCTCTTGAGTATTTGGATTTTATATAACAAAAGATACCATGGAGTTTTATTTTCATGTTGTCAAATCCAACAATATCACTTCCATTATGAATATTTTGCTCAGGAAAATAATCCCCAATATAATGCATAGTGGAAAAATATAATATTCTCCATTAAAAAATTATGTTTATAAATAAGAAATTATATATTTGTGTTTAGTTTTTAGATCAGAATTTATTGTTGTATATGATTGTGAGTTAGAGATTTATTTTCTAATCTGATAGTCAATTGTCCTAATGCTATTTGTTGTTCAAATAGCACTGTATTTGCCTCTCATTTGAACTGGTGCAGTCATGCAGAAGAATGAAACAGTATCCATATCTCTCGCCCTCACAAAAATTAATTCAAGATGGATAAAAGACTTAAATGTAAAGCATGAAACCATGAGAATGCTAGAAGAAAATGTTGGAAAAACTGTTCTAGATATTGGTGTAGGCAAAGAATTTATGAAGAAAACTCCAATAGCAATCACAGCAAGAACAAAAATAAGTAAATAAATGGGACTTGATTAAATGAAAAAGCTTCTGCACAGGTAAGATAATAATCAACAGAGCAAATAGACAACCTACACAATGGGAGAAAATATTTGAAAGCTATACATATGACAAAGAGCTAATAACCAGAATCTACAAAGAACTCAAATGCATCAGCAAGAAAAAACCAAACAACCCAATTAAAATGTAGACAAAAGACATGAACAGAAGCTTTTCAAAAGAAGATAGTCAAATGGTCAATAAACATTTTAAATTAGACAAACATAAGGGACTATATTTAATGCATGTGTGTATGTCCTTAGTTTATTCATTTTAACTTCTGCATAAAGTCCAACATATGAATATAACATTATTTAACCATTTCCTTTAGGCTGTTTATACATTTTTACTATTACAAAAATGCTATACATTCTTATAGCTATCTTCTTGAATAATTATGTGAAAAATTCTCTAATACATATAGCTAGAAGTATGTAATGTCGGGTATTAGGGTATATGCATTTTCACCTGAAATAGACATTGCTAGATTGCTCTCCTAAATAGTAGATGTTACTCTGAAATAATGAATAACAACTCCTTTCTCTAAATCCTTTTTAATACTTCATATTTTACATGTTTTTATTTTTGCCACACTTAAGTGTCTGAAATAGTATGTCACTGTTGTTTTAATGTGCTTGTCTTTGCACGTGAAGTTACATATATTTACTGACCATTTGGTCATTTATTTGTTCTTCTACAAATAAATCGTTAATATTTTTTTCTTTATTGTTCAATTTTTTTAAGGCTAGTTAAGTGCAGCAGTCAGAATGTTCAGCCTTTTTGAGCCATAATTGGCATACAATAAACTGTACATATTTTATAGTGTACCATTTAATAAGTTTTGGTCTATGTAAGGGGTTGTGTGTGTGTAGGGGGGTGGGTGCACTCTGGGATGTGCAAGGGGTGGTGGGCAGGCACGATGTGAGCTCTCACCCCACTCAGGGCTGTTAGTGACAGTGGGTAGTTGGCACATAGCAAAGTGAGGTTCACCCAGCCCAGGTCCCTTGGTGGTGGTGTTGACTCAAGTGACCGCAGTGGTGGCTGCATCACCCAGACAGCAGTGGTGGGCATCCAGAGCTACGGGTACTCTCTCCATCTGGGTCCTGCGGCCACAGCAGCTGGACAGGGGTGCCCAGGTGGCAGTAGCAGGTATTGAGTCTGTGGAAGCCTGCTGTGCTGGGGTCTCCTGGCAACGGTGAGGGTGTGTGGTACCTGCCCACGTGATGTGCAAGAGGCCAATCTCCCTACTCCCTCCCTAGCCCAGCAAGGGCGATGGGGAGGCAGCAGCAACAGCTCTGACCCCCAGGTAGATGCAGTGTTCTGGGACCGGGACCTCAAAACGGGGTGCCGCAGTGCCTAGGGCACGTCAGCCAGCAAGATCCTGCTGTGCCTTCTCTCCAGAGCAGTGCTGTGCAGTCTCCATTCAGCTCCCCGTGTATGTCCAGTGGCCTGCTGCAGTGGAGGGGCCCTTCCGCAGCTCTCATTGCAAAGTCCCAGGGAGAAGTGTGGCGCCCCTCTGGTTCTCCCCTCTGTCCCTTCCCTTGTGCCACCGATCCTGCGGAGCATGTTGCCCTACTTCCCTCTCCTTCAGTTTGGGAGCCTCCCGTCGCCTCTCTCTTGGTTCCTGATGCTCTGTTAGACCATCAGTCTGAGGGTGAATATCAGCTCTGCACTTGTGATCCTCTCTGTGAGAGTAGCATGAACAGGCTGCTTCTAGACCCCAGTATTTTCTTTCTTTGTGTCCTTATCCTGTAAGCTTTATTCTATCTTTAAAATTTTTAATTATTTGTACTTTTTAAACTTTTTTTGTTAAAAAATAAGACAGAAACACATACATTAGCCTAGACCCACACAGGGTCAGGACCACCTGTCTTCCACTTCCACATCTTGTCCTACGGGAAGGTCTTCAGGGACACTAACACTCATGGAGCACTCATCTGCTGTGACAGCAATGCCTTCTTCAGGAACACCTCCTGAAGGACCTGCCTGAGGCTGTAGTACAGCTTATTTTTTTGAGTAGGAGTACACTATAAAATAACTATAAAAAGTATAGTGTATGAAGTATATATAAGCCAGTAGTAGTCATTCATTATCAGTATCAAGTACCACTTACTGTATATAATTGTATGTGCTAGACTTTTATATGATTGACAGTGCAGTAGGTTTGTTTACACCATGTGCTGTGATATGCCATGACAAAGGCTGTGTATATCATAATGTCACTAGGTGACAGGAATTTTTCAGCTCCATTATAATCTTATGGGACCACCATCATATATGTAGTTTGTCATTGACAGAAACGTTGTTATGTGGCACATGATTGCGTTCCGTAAAGCTGAACAGAAGCTCCAGTGGGATCCCATAAGAGTGTTCAGCTTGATTGGCTTTATTCCTCCCCTCTGAACCCATTCACTCACCCTGTGTCCCTCTGTCCCATTGCCAAAAAATACCTGCACACAAGTCTTTATCCCAGGTTGTGTTTTCAGACTGAGACCTTTGCACTGTAATCATTTTATTCAGATATACAACACAACAGTTCCCAAGATTTTGATCTCAGAATCCTTTAAAATTCTTTTTTAAAGATCCTTTTTTTGAGAATTTTGGTCTCAGGATTTTACTTTAATAGTACAATCCTTAAAATTGATAACCCCAAAGAGCTTCTTTTTTTTTTCTTTATTGAAGTGTAATTTACATACCATGTCTTTACTCCATTTTAAGTGTACAATTAAATGGTTATTAGTAAATTTACCAAGTTGTACAGCTATTCACATAAATCAGTTTTAGAAGATTTCCTTCCCCCTATTGTGACCCCTAATACCCATCCCCAACTACATTTCAAGCATGCCCCTCCCCTCCACAGTGCTCACCAAGTTTAGTTTTATTAAGACTCTGAGAACACTATCAGAGCTGAGTCATACAGTGATCAGTGATTTTTTTTTCCTATATAACTTTTTGTTTCCCCTGAAGTTAATAATAGTCATTTTGTTAATGTATATATTTTTTTTTTTTTTTTTTTTTTTGAGACAGAGTCTCACTTTGTTGCCCGG
>CAUYRT010062794.1:0-21933 GCA_963574885.1 Lepilemur ruficaudatus | reverse complement strand
GGGGGAGGCTTCCTCCACGAAGGCAACCAGACCTGAGCAGCCCTGGGCTGGAGGGCAGGTGGTCCTTACATAGAGGCAATAAGAGCACTTGGAATAAGGGTGGCCCTGCAGCGCTGCCCTAGGCTGGGGGCTCCCAAAGTCTGACAGTTCTGGCATCAGTGGGGTGGCAGGTGCATCTTCAGCTGCTTTTATGAGCTCGCTCTTCCACGTAGAGCTGCATCTTTAAAATGTCTGATGTCACGTTGTGTTTGCATTGGGAACGCGTATCGTTCCAACTATGTGGCATACAGTAAACACAGCATGAGATATAATAATAATAATACCATCCCACATAGATTACCCCATGCAAATGTCAGTCCAATCTAGAGACAAGAAAACCGAGTCTCAGAAAGTTCCATAAGTCACCAAAGCGCCACTGCCAGTAAGTGCTGCATCTGGCGCTGAGCTCCAGCCACGTCCTGGGACGCTTTGCCAAATTCCTGATCCTTCAGAGAGTCATTATAGACAGTCGCCAACAATAGCCCCGTGCCCTCCTGGACTCAGATGTTGTGGCTGCAGACAAAAAAAAAATCTTTTTTCACTATTTTAGTGTCCAGATTCCACTTCTTCACATTCAGTAGTAAGGACTCCTTCGTTGGACATTTCTCCTTCTAATACGTCTAAAAGTAAGAAGGCACAAGCCACCCGGAGCATTTTCTACCTCTCGACCTCAGGAATCCCCTGTGTCCTGGCAGAAAAGTTGAGCCCAATCCAGAAGCAAAGTTCACCTGGCAGCTCTCACTCGGAAATCTGTTGCTACAGCGGCTGCACTTCCACCCCCTGCTGACACAGAGCAGCCAGTGGCCGTGGCCATTGGTCTGAGCTCTAATTAGGTTGGTTTTATAATGAAGAAAAGAGTGCGATGCTAATTAGTAATTTTCCATCTTTTTCTCAATAGGTATCCCCCAGTCAAAGCAATAAGCTAGCTTCATCACACTGGTTCCATGGCCAAAACAATAGCCGTACTCTAAACCTTCAGCAAAAGGGGAGAAGGTTAGGGAGACAAAAGAGTAGAAAGAGGTTTTATTTCCTGCTAATGGCTTCATTCTCCTTCAACTCGTTTCTCAGGTCCGTGGTGCTAAGGTAGTTGGCTCTGACATGGTTGTGACAGTGGAGTTCACCAACCCATTGAAAGAAACTCTGCAAAATGTCTGGCTATACCTGGATGGTCCTGGAATACTGAGACCAAGGAGGAAGATGTTCCGGTAAGCCCTGGGCGGGGCACAGTGGGCGGACAGTGTGGGGCTGCAGGATGCTTTCTCCTTCTGTCCTTTACAAGCATACATCTAATCCCTAGTGAAAATGTCTGAGAAGATGCTACCTTATGGACCATTTCTGTGGGGTGTAGAGTAAAAATGGGTTGATTTGACCAGCACTTGCATCCTTTAATCCTAGAACCACTCTAGTGAGGTGGGCACCCTTCTGTAGCTGAGGGATATGGGGCTTAGAGAGCTTGACTGGTTGACCTCCAAGTCACAAGGTTATAAGAGGAGAGCCAAGATTCAGACTCAGGATGGCTAATTTCAGAACCAGTCCCGATCATTTTGCCACACTACTTACTTATGTGTCAATTCTACTAACATCTGCTGAGTTCCTACCGTGCATCCAGTATTATGCTGGAAGGTGTTCTTGTCCCTTTTCATGGCCCTTTCTTTCCAACTCCATCTCACAACCCAGTCACTGTCCAGAACTGTTGCTTTCTATTGCTATACTTTCAGTTGAGCCTAAGGACTTCTGACTTCTAGACTTGGCTCTGAAATAAAATGAATGAAACTCAGCCTCTTCCACACACAACACCATCAGACTGTGCTCAACATGTCTCAGTTTCTGTGACTTCTCTGACAAAGAGTCACCCAAGAAGATAGCTCCTTCTGTGGTCAGGTGGCTCTAATGGTAAGAAAACGTGCCTTTCCACCTTTTGATCCCACCAGTGATCCTAATTCTGCCTCTGGACTGACACAAAATAAGGCCCATATCTCTTCAACCAGATGGCCTGTATGTGCTTTTGCAAACAGCTGTCTTTCCTTGCGTCTTTTCTACCTGGGGCCAAATATCTGCCCTGACTTTATCTTTTTCCGCTAATGTGGTTTCAGCTCCCTCTCTCTCTCACACATTCCAATTTGTCAGCACTCCTCTTAAAGTGTGGCACCCAGAATGGATCCCAATCTTTGAGGTTTATTACTTTCATTTCTACCACAATAAGTCTCTGTCAGCATCAATCAATCAAGCGCATTTCCTGTGGGGTGACCTTCTAAGGCATGGAGAGGGGGTGGAGGACTTTGCAAACTGCCTTATGACCAGCTATGTTAGGAATTTTCCCAATGCCCTTTATGAAAGCTAGCCCACTCCAGAACCTGTGGGACAAGTGCAAGGCCTCATTCGCCCGCTCCGGGACACCTTCATTGCCTGTGAAGGGCTCTCTGCACTTCCTTCAAGTTACAGTGCTCACAGCTCTGCATCCCGCCATTTAAAAGATGCTTGATTGCAGATGCAATAAATGACAGAGAAAATAATTTCAGTGCTTTTGAAAAAATGCAAACACAAAACATAACAACCTTCCTGTGCTAATAGGAAAGTTGCAAGAAAAAAAAGGAAGTAAACTAGTAATCAGCCCCAGCTGGAAGGAGGGGTCAGCAATGATAGCCCTGTCTTTGTCAGAAACGACAGTCTCGCTCACCCACTCTCTCACCTTCCCACTCGAATCAGATGCAAGAATCACTTTGGCAAAGTAAAATACATTTCCTCTTCCAAACAGCCCCCTGCTGTATCCAGTTTTTCCTTCTCAAACAGTAACCCCACAAGCTGCATCTGAGTGTACTGGAACTGCCTGCTACCTTTACACTTTGGCTGTCCCAAGAATCCCACCTTGATCAAAGCTGAAGCATGAAAAGGGACATTCTGTGTCTTAGAAAAAAGATAAATTCTCACACAATGCAATGAGCCCCCATTTGGGAGGCATAGGGCCCAAAGTAGTTTAAGTCTCCAGATGCTTTGCTTGTTGTTAACGTCTGACATTGGGGTCTGGCAAAGTGGGGTGAATCAGGGAAAGGATGGGCAAGGCTGGTCCCTGCACGACACAAAGCAGATGTCCTGCCCGCACTCTGGCTTAAGGCCCTATTAGTAGTTACTACCATCATATAGGGCTATGGCAGATTGGTGGACAGACAGAAAGCTGGATGTTCTTAAGTCAGGCTGCTGTGGCAAGCACCAGAGACCGGGGGACTTAGACAACAGACATTTATTTCTCACAGTCTGGAGCCTGCTGGCCAACTGGGTTCCTTCCTGGCTTTCAGACTGGCATTTTCTCACTGTGTCTTCCCACGGTGCAGGGCAGGGCAGGCACTCTGGTGTTTCTTGTTCTAAGGGCACTAATCCCATCATGAGGGCCCCACCCTCATGACTTCACCTAAACTAATTACTTCCCAAAATCTCCATCCCCAAATACTATCCCACTGGGAGTTTGGGCTTCAACAAATGGATTTTAGGGAACACAAATATTTAGTCCGTAACAGTTCTCAGTCTCTTAAAAAAAATTTTTATGATACATTGTAGTTGTACATATTTACGTGGTATGGTTTGGTGTTTTGATACATGTATACGTTATATAATTATCAAATCAGAGTAATTAGCCTATCCATCACCTTATGCATTTATCACCTATTCATGGTGAGAACATTCAAAAGCCTCTCCTCTAGCTCTCTTATAGTAGACAATACCTCAGTCTCAGCCATTTTCACCCCACTGTGCAATTGAACACCAGAACTCATTCCTTCTGTCTAATTTGCACTTTGTACCCATTGACCAATCTCTCCTCATCTCTCCTCCCTCCACCCTCCCCAATCTCTGATAGCCACTGCTCTGCTTTCTGATTCTATCATACCAACTCTTTTTTTTAGATTCCACTTGAATGAGATCACGCGGTGTTTGTCTTTATGTGTCTGGTTTCTTTCAGTCAACACGATGTCCTCCAAGTCCATCCATGTTGTTGCAAATGACAAGATTTCCTTCTTTTTTATGGCTGAATAGTTACGGGAACCTAGATTCAGGGTGGAATCTCTCCCAGGCAAAGAAAGCCTTACTTTTCAGAGATATTCAAAAATGGGGGGAGGGGGGCAGTGGAAACACGATATAGACAAGATTTGTTATCTAGGCTGGGTGGGCTTAGGGCTTTAGAGCAAGCATTACTTTCTCTGTTTCCTCTTGACTCCAGCACACACCTTCACAGCCAAGGCCTGAGCCAGCCAGCACCCACTTCCATATGGTCAGATAATTAGAAACACTGACTGCACCCTGTGTTGCTGAGCTCTGGTCTAGAAATGCCAGATTCACGTAACAACTTGGACCCGTAGAAAGTGCAATTCCACAGAGCCAAAATCCTTTGCAAGACTGTATGCCTTTCTGGGACACAGATCTCAAATTGTTGGTAAATACTACCCCTACTCATCTGCCCACACCTCTGCCAGATGTGGTGTCTAGAAGGCAAAGGGTTGTGAGCCCACAGCAGAGGGCCTGGAAGATGGGGGCTGGTGAGCAGAGAATTGGAACCAGGAACAAAGAAGGCGGTGCTGCGTCCGCTCCCCACTAGGGGTGGGAGCCAACTCCACTCTGCGTGGGTTCACCTCCCTGCTCTCCCCCTGCCTCCTGCCTATCTAGATGCTCAGAGCTTCCACATCCATAGACTCTTAGCTTTTAGTTTCTGCACTTAGTGCTTCCAGAGCATCAAATAATTCATCTTCCAGATTCATTTTTCTCTTTAAAAAATGATCAGGTTCAGGAAGTTATTTCAGGAAAAAAATTCCCTGACTTTGTGATTTGGGTTTAAACTTTAAGTTTCTCAAGTAGGACAGAAGCTGAGGGCTAGACACACAGAGGACAAAGCGCGGGTAGTTGCAGTTTATTGTAATAATAATCCCATTTGCCTGCGTGCATTCGAGATGATAAATGGCCAATACAGCCTGATGGCTCAGCACATCACTGAGAATCATCCATCACAGCGTCCATCCCCAGAAAACAGGATTATTCCAGCACTGATCCACTTACCCAAATGGGTAAATGATTTTTCTCTCTCTCTGTTACGTATTTATCAGTAGGTAAAACGGCACGCATGTGTTTCTTCATGTGTGAGTGTTTCTGTATGCAGGCACCATTACGCGGATGCTTCCATGAGTAAGAGGTAATGATGGGTCCCGCTCAAGATTTCGTTTCTCTTTGAGGCAGTTACCTACAGCACATGGTCCCAGGTCAGACCCTCAAGCAGGACAACCGTTTCACAAAGTGACACTGATTGATCACTTGGGGGAAACCAGGGGAGAGAATGAATGGACATGTGTTAAAGTAGCACAGCCATTGAGAAATAAATATCTCAAACCTATATCCACATTGAATTGATTACTGTCAATTAAGGACAGAGAATTGTCTCTGCACACAGGCAGGAGAAACTTTCCTAATTATTTTGCAGAGAGTTCCAGCAGAGCAAACAATAACCACAACGATGGTGGCAATAATAATAATAAAAATAACATATTTCTAACACTTCTTGGCACTTACCGTGTCTTGCCGTGGTTCTCAGTGCAGCACGAATATTGACTCCCCCCACCCTCTCCTCAGCCTGCTCAGTATCCCACGGTGTCCACCTTTCACAGGTGAGGAAAACACTGAAGTCAATGTCTTTCAAACCTTGAATCACAAACTCAGTTCACTGGGTTTGAGAAAATACATACATAGATTACATCTGTGTGCATTTTTCCCATAATTTGGCTTTTATACAACTGATTAAAATAATTTAGATAGCCACATTTATAAAGAACAAAAATTAAGAAAAGTATTAACAAATACCAAATTAATGTATGCATTTTAGATTGTCAGTGTCAAAGTCAGTGCCTGGAGCAGCTTCATAGAGAGAGCTCCCCAAGGCAGTAGGTGGCTTTTCCAACTCACTAGCCACAGATTTGACAGAGAAGGGATTTCTTATTTGGGGTCTAGACTTTTGAAATTTGGAGCTTTCCCCTTTTTACCCCAAGGAATGTACACACACAGCTGGCTGAAATATATAGTGTTTTACTGACATTCGTGGAAATCTTGGGGCTCTCATTTTACCTGGATTAGGTAACGTACAGGTGTGTGGCGCCAGATGGCCCCTTCGCTTTAGCTGTGTGTGAAGTGGCACTGCACAGCCCCAGGCCTCCCAGGGCAATTGGGGCTCACGTAGCCAAAGCCTTTGAGTGGCTCTTGACTTCCCTTGGCAGTTCCCCTTCCTCGCAACTCCTCCCCAGCAACCTGGTCCAAAGCTTAGTGTCCCCCAGCTCCTGTGCCCCCTGCCCCTCCACTGTGTCTAGCATGAAATGCCTCATTCCAGCCCCCGAGTGCTCTCTCGGGGATCTGTGGACCTAGCCACGGAACCTCTTTGCACAGCACGTTCCTCTTTTCTGAGCACGAGCACTCTCTTCAGGTTCCCTGACGCGTTTCTGTTCTTGAAGTCCCACCGTCCTTCTCTGACCCCAGTTGTGCCCACAGCCCCTGCTCTCCTCACGGGCTCCCGTGGCGTGGGTGCCGGTGTGAACAGCGGGTTCTTGTCTGGGTTACCCATTTCCCAGCTGTGCAATCCAGAGGAAGCCACTTACGCCTTTGAAGTGTACTTGCATAACTGTCATCTGAGGGGTAAAAACGCCAATCTTATTGCCTGGATTAGAAACTCAACCTTGCACTGCTAATCCCATTTTCCCCATACCTTTCCATTCATCTGAATACAGGCCCCCCAGGGAGAACTGGGCACCCCCGCACTCTTGCATGCTCAGACAGGCATTTACTGAAACTCAGCCACACTCTCGTGGTCCAGACCCCAGCCACTCTCCCAGCGCACACGCCACTGGGGGAAAAGAGTTTGTCACGGAATGGAGGCTACTCACTAACGTTACGTAAACACTGTTTTGAGGGCTGAGTTAGCAGGTGTATTCATCTACAGCTACTGACTAAACCAGCCATGTGGGTAACGTTCCCTTCATTTTTATTCAGCCTAAAAGTTGCAAACTGCCCAAGGATTGATTGCCCTTGTATAAATGTCACCATAACCTGCTGATTCAGCAAAATTTTGTCACATGATAAATTCACCTGGTGAGTGTTGGAGATGGAGTAGCAGCTGAAGCACTCGTTTGTCGTCATGTAAACAAACAAATAAAGAAGATAGTATGGTGAAATGATAACAGCTAAGATTTTCTGAATGTTCACTACATACCAGGCCCTGTCCTAGGCACTTGGCTTGGATTGCTTAATTCTCACAGCAGGTCTATGGAGTAAACACTGAATGATTCCCATTTTGCAGATGAGAAAACTGAGGCTTAGGGAAGGACAATAAATTGCCTAAGATTATACAGCTAGTAAGTGGGAGAGTTAAGTTTTGAGTCCAGGTACCTGGACAGCAGAGTGAGTCCATGGAGCTTGTAACCAGTAAACAATATTTCATTATATGGACGCCAGTCATGTCACATTATTTAGATAGCAATGTCTGATTTTTTGGAAAAATGGATACATTCATTCCAATTTGCTTTTCTCTCTATAGCTCCATCTGGCAGGCAGACATCACCATTAAATAAACTCTACGTGTAATAGTGTTCATTATGGAACCACACTGTAAACACACGACAAACAAGACCATTTTTTACTTGGTATTCTTCATTGCATATATATCAATGTTTCCATTTTCATAACTTCCAACCACCCAAATACTTGCTAAGTATTTACAGAGGCTTTAGGTTCCCAAGCCCATTAGAATTCAAATTCAGTATGTGCCAATTTTAGTGACCAAAGTAACTTTGAGAATCAGCTGGGCTTACATCCGAACAAGTCATATTTGGAGCAAATCATGCACATTGTACAAAGACACATGCAACAGATTGTGCTGTGTCATCCCTGGTGGAAGCAGCCAGTATTTTGCTATGAGACAAGTCTTTTTAACATCCTTCATTTTCCTGATGTTCAAGTTTTCATGAAATGCAAAATAGCATAAAGTCTACTCTACTAACAGGAATCTAGAAACAATATGCCACTGGTTCCAATCCCAGCTTCCCCGTTATCTGGGCCACTGGGTTCTGTGCCCTTGGAGACTGTGTGGGGTCCTTAGGACCTCAGTTTCCTTTTCTGTAAAATGAGACAGTTGGACTGTGATCTCTCAAGTCCTTGCTGAGTCTGACCCGCTGTGCCGCAATAACACCCTGACCATAGTCAGGCCCCTTTTCCTCTTGTCAAGGCACTCACGGTGGTCTCGCTTCATCTACCTTCCACTCTGCCTGGGTTCCATGCCAGGTCACCGAGCACGTGCCCACCCAGAGGGCCGGAGAGCATAGGTCAGGAATGCTCCATGAATAGTTGCAGGAAGCTCTTAATACTGAATAGAAGAGGATCTGTCTTGAGAAATAAAAGCTGTGAAGAAGTAAGCATGGTGGTCAGAAAAAGCATCTCTTGTAGAATATAGCATGAAATTCAATGTGCAGTTGTATTAATAGAAAGAACATAACCCAGATAAACCTGGGTTCAAATCTTGTCTCTGCCCATTTACCAACTACGTGATCTTAAAAAAGTAACTTCGCTTGTTTAGCCCTCCATTTTTCTTAATTATACAATGTGTTGAATAGTATCTACCTCAAAGGACTGTCACACTTGTAAAAATATTTTCTCCTCCCAAGACTTATAGAGGAGGATGTATATATGTATGAAGCACCCAGAGAAGCCTGGGTCCCCCCAACCCTGATTGACCTCCATCATCCACTGGAGTGGGCTTGTCCGTGAGACTCAGGAAGACCTCAGGGCACAGGCTGGGAGGAAGGAGAACACCAGGACCATTAAAGGCTACGTCATTACCAGGACAGATTAGAGCACTGGGTACAAATGAGTAGCAGAAACTTGTGTGGGTGGACAGACCCAATCTGGTGGATGAAATAGAATCACAAATTATAGAACATGAAGATATTCAAAGTTGAATGGCAGCAGGCAAGGTTATGTTCCAGATGTTGGTCCTGAAAACAAGGTCTATCCCAAGGGGGCTGGCTAACTGGAGTGTCAGGGTGCCAGCAAAGGCAGCTAGGGGATTCAGATGGGACTCCAATCCAAGCAGGGAACTAGTGGCAAAAAAAGAACTGAGGCAGAAGATCAGTCACATAGCTAAGGCTGCCGAGGAGGGCCAGGGGACACACTAGGGCTCAGCTGCTTGGTGGCTGAGTGGGGCTCAGCCAGCTCCTCACAGCTCCTGGGAGGCCACCGGATGTATCCAAGTGGAAGGAACATGACCCAGTGGGACTGTCGGTGACAGGCTCTGCAGAGCCTCATGTGGGGACCTCATTCGGGTTGTAACCTACTGAATCAGCCAGCCAGGCCCCTCAGTCCACTAAGTACTGTCAACTGAGAGAAAGAAGAGATCCGGGCAAGGGTTCTCACTGCTTCCTGATCAAGGCGGGAAGCTGGATTTGCCAACCTCTGCTCTCTTTTCCATCCTTTCAGTGAAATCCGGCCCAACGCCACCGTGCAGTGGGAAGAAGTGTGTCGGCCTTGGGTCTCTGGCCCTCGAAAGCTGATAGCCAGCATGACCAGTGACTCCTTGAGACATGTGTACGGCGAGCTGGACTTGCACATTCAAAGACGACCTTCCATGTAAATGCACAGGAGGCTGAGGTGGACCCGGGCTCTGGGCCTCTGGTAGTTGTGGCTAAGGAAACTCTAATGCAAACATAATCAGCTCTTGCTTTAACTTAGGTATCAAGACCCAGACAGGACCAGAGAGGGCCCCAGAGTGCTGACGCCATGTATTTCAAAGATAACACTTTTCAAAACCCAGGCTAATCAGCGTGGAAGTTAGTTTTTAATGGCTCCACTTTCCAAAGGATTCTGAGCATTAGCTTTAAGCTCTAATTAAGCTCTCCCAGCGCATAAGAGTAAAAGTCATCATTTATCATCATGAATGGCTCCAGCTCCAAATATCAAAGGCCCCCTGGCAGGAGGATTTGATCTATACCTGAGACTTGTGATTCCCCACCCAGTCTTTTGGGGCAACACATTTCCCACAAGGGAGGGAAGCAGTGATTTGGGCTCTAGAATTCTATTCCCCTTTCTTGGAATCGTGTTCTACCCTCATGTCAGAATATTTTTCCCAGGACTTGAGAGCAACACCATTTTTCTTCTTGGCATAGACAGGGAAAGGTCTTTCATCTTGCACCTGAAGCCAACCTACTGTCTGCCAAATTTCACAGATTTGCCTTGTGAGAAGATATGGCCCCACATTAACAAATTGCATTTGTGGGAAACTTAATCACCTAAGAGGAGATAAGAAAGCAGGTGCAATACTCGGGTCTATTAAATAATGTGGCTTATGGTGCATTTTACAAAAGGTGTCACATTGTGGCCTGATCGGCAGGAAGCAATATCCCCCAGTTTAACGCTTTCTGGGATGCAGTACTAGAAAGTAAAGAGGCTGGTTTGGTACTGGAGGTGTGAGGAATTAGTCTCCTTAACTGGGGATTATACTTCACCTGTCTCTCTGGGATCTTCTCCTTCGCACACTAATGCAGGCTCAGTGTAGCTCTTTTGCAGAGAAAGAACAAGCCCAACAGGTTGGAGAAGCTGGCAGATCTAGTGGCCAGACATGTGGAAGGATGGCAGCCACTGACTCTCCCCTGTCAGTCCCATCGCCCATATTGGGACCTCAGCTTCGCACTCAGGTGCTGAGAGATAATATAGACTCATCTTTGCAAATAGCCAGTGATAGTTCTGACCCAACGACAAAGGACACTGACATCTTTGTCTTATGTTCCAAAGCGCCAAAAGACAAGGCTTCATGGTATTTATTTGCAAGGCTGATTTATGGTCAGAATTTCCCACTGATGTGCCTAGGGTGCGATTTAGGTCAGCAGGCTGTTGATTCTTAGCAAAAATATGAACAGTGGGAAGCACACTAGGGGAAAAGCCAAAATGAAATACCCTGGTTTGTATAACTGCATTTCTAAGCTTTTGGCATGGTTCCTGAGCCTTCAACACTAACCTATGAGGGCTAGCTGGTCCCCTCTATGGCTACATCATACATAGCTCCACTAAGTCATCTCCCAGCATCCGCCAAGCCTTCCCATACCCAATTTTAAAATGAAACGCATTTTCTAGCCTGTTAAACTGGCTTAACTTAGTATATTCTTATTAATTAGAATGTAATAGAAGCTTGAAATAAAGTTAATCTGATTATATTTGCATCTGCACAGACGTGAATGTTTTTAATTTTCAATACAACATACTACTAACTAGAACTGCTTGAGAAATCACCCTCCTCCACAGTAGACAACCCACCCTGGATGGGTAGACAAGCATTTTTCCTTTGAAGAAAGTTACTCTAATTGGTGTTAACATCACAGTTAGCTTTCTTCACCTCTCTCTCTCTCCATTTTATTAACCACATCCACTGAAGGAGCAAGTTGCATATTTAGTTCAAAAACCAGCTTCCAGAAACTTCAAAATCTCTGCAGATATTTTCTTATGAACCATCTCATGGTGAATTAGTGGACAGCCAACACGGAGATTTATCATCATGAATGCCTGATACAGTTTTAGAACAAGGTTGGAAAATATATGACAAATATGTATAGGAGATCCTATGTTCGTGGCAGACACCCTCAGAGTCCTTCTCAACTCCCCATAGCAACTACCAACTGATTTGGCACACAAGATGAAACCTATTTGTTACATCTGCCTTAGAGCTAGCCCATCCTCTTTGACAGCTGGGACTTCACACTATGTAAGGATGCCCAGGCTCTAAGAGTCAAACTCTAGCAATGGTAACAAGCAATGTGTCTCAGATAGCAGCAGAGACTATGAGCTCTAGTTTCTGTCTGTGCTGGTCCGCAGTGCTATTAAACAAATCCTTGTTTGTGTTTAGAGCTTAACTGACAAAAAAAGAATAATAATACTTATATTTCCACAAGGTTCTTATGGGGGATATATCAAACAGACCTTAATAACAATACACATAAGATGATAGATAGATAGTTGTGTTTTGTTCAGATAATTTCACCTCATTGATCTGTGACAGAAGTAAACATTTTTTTTTCTGGCCTGTTGAGGAAGAACCCAGTAAAGCCAGGAGAGCCTGTGTCATGGCAAATCAAGCTGGGGGTGGGAGTAGGGAGTGAAAACAAACCCTGGTTTCAGAATCACCACTTGCTCTTGTTGTCTCCTTGGAGTTTTAAGAATGCTGACATAAGACCAACTTCAAGACTCTCTGAACAGCTGCAGTATAACAACAAATAAAAATATGTACCAATTTATATTAGGAATGTGGAGGGAAATGGAGTTTGTGCTAGACTCGTTGGCAATTGAAAGTCACAAAATCCAAGTGGAAGGCCCTTGTTTATGAATATCTATCCAATGTTGTTATAACGTTAACAAATAGTTCAACCAACCCAAACCATCAATCTGTTCACCTCTTCTTCCATCTAGCCACCCCTCTATCATTCAGCCACCCATCCAGCCTTCCACCGTTTATCCATCCTCTATTCCAACCATCCATCCATGTGTGCATCAGGTATCATTCTAGAGCTAGGAATTCAAAGATGAAAATTCCACAGTCCCTGCACAGAAAGAGTTCATAAGAAAGAGGAGATGCAAGATCTATAAACAGATAAAGAACTACAGGATAGGTACAATAATAGAGGAGTTCCTAGGGTACCATGGGAATAAAGACAAAAGGATTCCTGAAGAAGACTTTCCCGATGTCATCAGGAATAAAGAAGGAAAGGTTTAGATTGAGTCATGAGAAAAGAAGAGAGACCTTCTTCTAAGTGAGTGGAGACCTTTTAACAGGGAGGAGCTCATATAACAACCTGGAGAGTAGAATATGAACCCAGCCCCCCATTAGCTTGGTATGGAGAGATGGTGAGTATCCAGCATGGAGAGGCGGGGCCAGAAACACAGGAATGGATCCGAGTTGGAGCACTTCCTGGAGTGAGAATTTGTTCTTTCTGGGCTTGTGGAGTGGAGCTAACAGAGGCTGCTTGCCACAAACTGGATATGGAACTATAATAAAAGCTACGGATGAGTCAAGGAGCGACAGGGCCAAGCGAGCGGAGGGTGGAGTGCCTAACTCAGGTCAGCGAGGATGATGTCAGATGACGGATGTGGCCACAGCTGTGCTCTGGGATAGGCCCAAGTGGATCAGTGGGAGAGCTAGCGTGTGAGGTGCTGTCTATGTCGAACACTAATAGAAGTGTGGACAGACAAGTCCCCAGAAGCTAACACTGGGGCAGCCACATACTCACCCTGGGCAGGGACCACTCAGGACCCAGGATCTTGCCCCAAAGGTCATGCTCACTTCTGTATCCAAGGCAAAGTTCTCTGCCTCAGTATCTTAGAGAACAGCTGCTTCTGGAGACGCCCCTTCCCACCTCGGGTCAAGTTTGCCCCTCTGTTCTCAGCACCTCCGCTCATTCAAACTCATAAGCACCTGCCTTTCTATACAAGAAAGAAAACAAGCCAAACAAACAAACAAAAGCTGTCTGTAAGAAATGACCTTATAAAACAAACAAATAAATAGATGAGAAACAAAGCACCCCAGTTGCACTAGGAAAAGGAACAAGGAAATTGTGCTCCCCTCAATTGCCAGGAATTATACTAAGCATTTTCCAGCTCTAAAGACAATGGACATTTTTAAAAGATACTTGGTAAACTCGCTGCTGATACAATTCATGAATGCTCATTAATTTTCACACTAGTCATTACTCTAGGACTTAAGTAATTATCTGCACTATTTCACCAGCCCTGAAATTAACATAAGGGCTCCTAATGAGTATTCCCTGTTAGAAAAAGTGTGCACCTATACACCTATATATATATCTTTCCTCTTCTCTTTAGTGTGAGCAAATTTAGACAGTGAGTAGTTACAGCAAGGAAATAAAAAAAAAATTACACTAAGATTTAGACTTTGTTATCTGAAGATGGGAGATTTAAATTACCATAAAATGATTATCACCTTTTCCATCAAGAAGTGGGGTCCACATTTCCTCTCTTCCCCTTGATTCTAGGCAGGATCTGTGACTGTTTTTGATGGACAGAATGTGACAGAAACAATGCTGCCAGTTTTCAGGCCCAAGCTTTGGGAAACCGGCAGCTTCCACTTCTTGCCTCTTGAAATCCTCTTCATAGAAGCCCTGAGCTTCGATGTAAAAGCTCAACTACTCTGAGACCGCCATTGCTGGAGAAGCCACATGAAGATGCTCCAACCGTTCTAGCTGAGCTCAGCCTTCCAGCTACCTCCGCCAGGCACCAGACACGCTAATGAGGCCATCTGGGGCCCTCTAGACCGGCCCATCTGCTAGCTGAATACCACAGAGTGACTTCAACTGACGTCACTTAAGAGTCACCCTGCCCAGCCTTGCCCAAATTCCTGTCCCACCAAATCATGAGATATGATTAAACAGTTGGTTTTTAAAATTATTTTTTATTGACACATAATATTTATGTATATTTATGGGGTACAGGTGATACTTTGTTACATGCACAGAATATGTAATGACCAAGTCAGGGTATTTAGGGGTGCCCATTACCCCAAGTTATCTATCATTTCTGTGCATGGAGAACATTTCAAGTCCTCGCATCAGGCTACTTTGAAATGTACAATACGTTATTGTGAGATGTCATTTTGAGCTGCTAGATTTGAGATCGGTTGTAATGCAGCAAGACGTTACCAGAACACTTAGCCTTACAATCTCAGAAAAGAGAGCAATTTACCAATTAATGCTGTTCTTTGCTTCAAGAAAATGCTCAGTGTTTTTGAACTTCATCTTTTCTTTCTGAAGAATGTATGCAACATGTAGTTTGTTGTTTCTCAGCAGCCTCCACGTACTTCAGAGACCTAATGTGCTTGCCCAAGTGGAATCGTTTGAGTATTGCCAGTTCCTTTAACTCTTCCTGTTAAACTGGTTTTCAGGGCCTTTCACCACCCTCATCTCCATCAGGGTTCGGTTAGATGGCTTTAAGGATAACTTGAAGATGAGAGAGAAGGATGCCCTTGTATTATGAACCATAGCATTTAATGCAGATTTTGAATGTTTTCCTTCCCACAATGCCATTTTTATTCTTTTACTCTAAATGACATTTTGTCATTCACTTTTTCTTTACTATTTCTTGTGCTAGCCACTTACGGCTAATATTACCCATATTTTAAATTTGGACATTTATATCTTACAAGGACTTTTAGGTGACAACTGTACACCCCACCATGCATTCTCCTACCCAAATCAAGCCCATCGAGGCTGAAGTGCCATGGTGTCAGCCTGCTACTGCCAAACTTGCTTCTTTGTATGTTACTTTTATTGTAGACACAAGGCTGGGCTCATGAGTATTATTCTTTTGGCTATAGCTATGAATTCAAAAATTATGGCTCCATTAAAGGGATCTGCATTTTATGCTGATCATTAAAAAGAAATGCTGGGTATCTTCAATAATATCCCAATTAGCTTTATTGAGTATACAATGCTAAAAACTCATGTAGATCAACAAAGTATTATTACTGACACAAAATTGAAAAATAGGTATAATACAATAAAACCTCTCTCTATAATGAAAAATAATAACCTTCAGTAATATCTTCACTAGCAATGTTAACCAGAAAAAGAAGGCCATTATCTGGGAAATTTAAGCTTTAAAAAAAGCCTGAGCTCACCTGAATAACCTAAGTATTGGAAATATAATATAAAAGCATTCTACTTTAACCATGTCTTTTCTTTAATCCTAGTTATCTCCTAAAAGTCTACTTTAAGGATAACCGTAGTATCTCTGCATACTAACTAGTGCCTAGTATTTTGTTCTGTTAGTGCTCAATACCCATAAAATAATAAAACATAATCAAGTACTGACTGTATCTTGCTTTTTGAAAATTAATACATCAGATTAATACAAAAGATTCCACTGGTGTACTTTGTCCTGTGCTAAATTGAGAAGCAGCAAAGAATCCTGATGAAATTGTGAAATAAAAGTTGGTCTTGGACTCTGCTGGTGAAGTGTAAATTGGTGCAACCCCTTTGGAAAACTATTTGGCATTATCTACTAAATTTGAACACTGTGACCCAGTAATTGCATTCCTAGGTATATTTCCAACAGAAATATGCTGCAATGGAATGGACAAATTGTGACATATGCATACAATTGAATAGTATACAGCAATAAGAATTAAATATATAAATAATAAAATAAATATCTTCATAAAACACAAAATGATATAAAATATTACAATACAAAAAAGCTGCAGCCGAACATTGAGAGAAAGAAACCAGACACAAAAAGTACCTGCCGTAACATGACTCTATTCATTTAGAGTTCAAAAATAGGCAAAAATAATCTGTAGGGCTAGAAGTCAGGATGGTGATTCCCTTGGAAGAGAAAAAGGGACTATAAAAGGACACAAGAGAGCATCTGAGATACTGGCCATGTGGTGTTTCTTGATCTGGATGTTGTAACACTTCATTGAAATACACATAGGTGGTTGTGCTTATTACTTATTGCTGCTATGACAAAGTACCCTAAAACTTATCTGCTTCTCAGTTTTTGTGGGCCAGGAATCCAGGCATGGCAGAGCTGGGTCCCCTGGCTCCAGGTTGCTCACAAGGCAGCCATCAAAGTTACCAAAGCCCAGGTCTCATCTGAAGGACCAACTGAGTGATGGTCCACTTTTGAGCTCATTCGTGGGTTCCTCACAATCTAGGTGGATCTAGGCCTCAGCTCCTTGCTGGCTGTTGACCGGAGGCTCCCACAGTTCATTGTCGTGCAGGTCTCTCCTTCCCTAAGGCTTCCACCATGATGAGAAAACAAAAGAACAAGAGAGGGCAAGCAAGACAGAAGCCAGAATCTTCTTGTAAGCTAATCTCAAAGTGACATCACATCATTTTCTTCATATTCTACTGAAAGTGAGTCACTGGGTCCAGCCAACAGTCAAGGGGAGGGAGTTAAGGGGCATATTAGGAGGCAGGGATCATTGGAAACCATCTTAGTTATACCTCAATAAAAGTGAGGGGGAAAAAATAATTCTTAGAATCACCAAGAGGAAGTCACAGGATCTGGCTACACAAGTTTTTTGGTTGCATATTGTGTTTCTTCCTTAGCTTAAGAAGCTGTCCATGAATACTTATTGAGTTGTAATTCATTTTCTAGGGGATTTTTCGTCCATAACGGAAGACATCAAGATTCAGAATTTACTTCTTAATGGAGCACCATCTAACCAGACACAAATGAGCCACTTTGGCCTGCTAGTCAGAGGCTCAAGTTCTCTAGATAGAAAGGTTATGGATGCCTGGAAGCCGGGGAGGGAGGCACTGCTGTTCTCACTTCAGTACCGCACGATAGACACAGCTTGGAAAAAGACCTGCAAAACTAACACTATTCACTATTAATGTTTGAGCCACCTCAATTGAGATCTGCTTCATTGTACATAAAAACAAGTAAATGCAGCAGAGAATGTATGGCAGACCATATGTTAACACATGGGGAATAATACTCTTTGAGCTTAAAGTTGATTATCTCTTTCATCCCTGTTGTGCCTTGGCATAGCTTCCCTGACAATTTCTACCAAATGTTGAAAGATGTTGTAGTGTTTGCCTGACCCATCACAATGATCTCCTTCCCCCAAAAAATGTCCAACAGTACCAAATGGCTAGACTAGAGCTCATTTAGGCAAGCATCACTTTTCAATAGAGAAAAGGGGCTCTGTTGTCCTGGCACATAAGCTGCCATGTACGTAGTGCAGAACGAGCATCTGTTGAATAAATGAATTATCCTAATGGCCACACAATGGAGCGGGGAAGGAGTCTTTGTCCCCTGTGCTTCATAGTTCAGGCTGCTCCTGTCATCTTGGTTACTCCTGTTCAAGCATTGCTGCCACCAAAATCCCAAAGCCCTTTGTCTTCAGGGGAAGTTGATTTCCGTCTTTACCATTCCACCTTCTAGAGGGGACAGCTCTGCATTCATTTCGTATTACTCCACCTTTTCTCTCCTCCAGAAGAAATACTTTAGCAGGTTCTTTGGTGTTGGTCCTTGGGGAACATGTTTCTCTTACTTTCTCCACCAAGAGGCAGTAAAGAGTCTCCTGCTGGGCACTGCTGGGCGAGGCTCTTCCCTGACCATTCAGCCCACACAGCCCATAACCCTACTAAAGGTCAGAGAAAATTGGGATTGTCTGTTCTGCAAAGAATACAGCTTTACGGGGCTGATGATATAATTACCCTTTTCTGTGCCCTTCATCTTCGCAGAGCACAGGAAACTCTTTAGAAAAGAGTGATGTTAGCCAGGCACAGACTGTTGGAGCCAGAAGAAGATGACGAAGGTGCCCTTGTAATGAGAGGGTGTCGATGCCAGCAGCCTGGGCACAGGCCAGTGGAACCTCTGCTGGGTGGGGAGGGTGGCATGACTGGGGTATGCAAGCCCCAGGACAAGTGAGAAAGGCATCCCCATTGGACAGCAGGTGGCAGCAGCCCAGGGCAGCATAACTGAGCCAAAGCTAGGTGAGGGAACTCTCTCTGTGGGGGGGAAAAGGGTGGGTGGGGGCCAGTGCTGGTGACAGGAGACTGGTAAGTAAATATATTGCAGATAGTTACAAATAGGAAAAGAGAAAAAACAAAAATGACCTCTGTGGTATTGAAATGGAATTGGAAGTATTGCTGTAAAGTCAAAGCTTTCCACATATCAATAGATAAATATAGAAGTAAGTATAAATGTGTGCATTTATCTATGTGCACACACACCTAACTCCCTCATTCTGTCCACTGTTATTGATATCCGATAGCTGTGAGCACACCTTTCACACACACTGTGGTTTCTAAATACCATTTCCCAGAAGAGGAAAAAAAAAAAAAAAAAAAACAGGACACCTTGGATAAAAGACTTATTCCAGAGCTGGGGAAGGGAAAATACAAGGTGAGCCTGGGTTATTTTATGGGAAAGTGAGAAACTACTCAAAGAATGATAGGGATATGTGAAAACAACACAGAAGCCAGCTTGATGGGACAGCCAGAGACTAACCCTGGCACAGTTTTAGCATCCAGTAATAGTAGCAAGAGATTATAACCTATTGAGTAAGCCAAGAATCCTTGATACTACACATACACACACAAACAAACAACAAATAGTGTTTGCCTTACACCAGCTAATGAATGTAGAAGAAATAATTGAATTATAAAATAACCATTTAGCAACAATCATAACTAATTTAGTAAAGAAACTCCAATGAATACTAAAATCAGTATGTGAAAGTTTGAGAACAAATGGGATATTTAAATAGTCTCCAAAAATTTTCCCACAAAACATATATTAATTACAGAAGGAAAAAAAAGTAACTTAATAGTGGAGAAACCAGGCAGACATCACCTTAATCAAATGGTCAAAGTTAGTATCACCAATAATGGAACAAATCAAAATCATGTGTCACCTAATATAGTATAATAAGAAGAAAACAACACTCTCGTGATATTCCTGCCACAGAGGAATAACCTGAGCAGAATTATAAAGAAATATCAGGAAAACCTAAATTAAGAAACACTTCACAAAATAGCTATCTTGCAATCTTCAAAAGCATCAAGATTATGAAAGCCCAAAAGAGACTGAGGAACTGCTCCAGGCTAAAGAACTCTAAAGACATTATCATTTAGAGGTCCCACAGACCACTGCTGGGACCACTGTTGAGATGTGAATGGGGCCTACAGATTAGATAGTATTGATATATCAATATCAATTTTTTGGTATTGATGGTTCTGTTGTAGTTATGTAGATGAACACTTTCGTTTGAAGGAAATGTTCTCTAAGTGTTCAGGCAGTGAGGGGGTGTCATGTCAGCAAATTATGCTCAAATAGTTATGAGTAAAAGGTTTTGCATGGCACTTCCAGCTTTTCTTTAAGTTTGAAATTATGTCAAAATGAAAAGAAAAAATATCAAAATAAAAAGAAAGAAAAATGTCAAAACTTGTTTTATGTTATTACAATGGAAACTAAAACCTATGATGGTCGATATTAGAAATATAAAGAAAAAAATCAGGGTAGTCAAGAAAATATAGACAATAAAAAGGACAACAGAAGAAATAAAGAAGATTATGAGAACTGGTACTCTCCCAACCAGGAAACAAAAATTTAAAACTTAAGATAAATAAAAAGCAAGAAAAAAGATGAAAACAATTTTACGTTCAACAAAGCATGCATGAAAGTCAACAGCAGCTTCATTTGATTAATTTGTTGATTTCAATTTGTACTGTGATCTTTCTTTATGAGTTATAATAAGAAATAGAGCCAGGTGTGGTGGCTCACACCTGTAATCCCAACACTTTGGGAGGCCTAGGCAGGAAGGTTTCTTGAGTTTAAGACCAGTTCAACATAGCGAGACACTGTCTCTACAAAAAATAAATGAACAATTAGCCAGGCATGGTGGTGCAAGCCTGTAGTCCTAGCTTCTCAGGAAGATCGCTTGAGCCCAGGAGTTCCAGGCCGCAATAAACAATGATTGCACCACTGCACTCCAGCCTGGGTAACAGAGCAAGACCCTGTTCCTACAAAAAGAAAGAAAGAAAGAAAGAAAGGAAAGAAAGGAAGAAAGTGAGAGAGAAAGAATGAAAAAAAAGAAAAGGAAAGAAAGGAAAGAAAAAGAATTCCATTCAACAATCTTTAGTAAAAGATAGTTTGATTTTAGCAAGGCAAATATTACTTGCATCACATGAATTTTCAGACAGGACAAATATATTAAAATCTCTCAAAAGTCATAAATATTCCACAGAGTACAGCTGTTAGATAGGGAGTCGCAGTACCACCGAACAGAGAGACAGAGTCACTGAGGCCGCAATCAACAGGAGGAGTTTATTACCAACTAACTCGAGTTAGGATCCGTGCCGCAGAGCGCCAACACGCAGTGGCTTCTTCTCTGGGCAGAGGGACCCCGGACAGCGTAGGAAGGGGGCTTTATAGGGGTAGTTCATGTGTCAATGAGCTGTCCACGTGTTGATTATGTATTTACTTAGCATAGTGATTGGTCTGCCCTCTCTGATCATGCACTTAAGATCAGTCGTGATTGGCTGGTTACATTGCATATTATTCTTTCTCTAATTGGTCCTAGAGCAGTTTTTGCAAGCAAGCCGTTATCTCAGAAGCAGAAATGGGCAATTAGCACATAGGCAAGCAAGTATGTCTGCACGTAGGCAAGCCTTTGCAAGTATGTCTGCATGTAGGCAAGCCTTTACAAGTATGTCAAAATCTGAAAATCTGTTTGTGACCATTTTTGACCTCTTACAATCTAGCTGTAATTTATTATTTAGGATGTAATGAAAATTTCTACTTATCTAGTGATAATACGGTAACACTACAATGTAATATTTTTAAAATTATTAAATTATAGCTAAATGTTTGTTTTTTTGGTTTTTTTTTTTTTTTGGAGACAGAGTCTTGCTCTGCTGCCCGGGCTAGATTGAGTGCCATGGCATCAGCCTAGCTCACAGCAACCTCAAACTCCTGGGCTCAAGCGATCCTCCTGCCTCAGCCTCCTGAGTAGCTGGGACTACAGGCATGCGCCACCATGTCCAGCTAATTTTTTGAATATATTTTTAGTTGGCCAATTAATTTCTTTCTATTTTTAGTAGAGACGGGGTCTCGCTCTTGCTCAGGCTGGTTTTGAACTCCTGACCTCAAGTGATCCTCCCGCCTCGGCCTCCCAGAGTGCTAGGATTACAGGCGTGAGCCACCGCACCCGGCCTCTAAATGTTTGTTTTGAAGGTGTTTTGATATTTTGTAATTTACTGTTCAATATCTGCTATGTTAATATTTTTTGAAGTGAAAGAATAAAACCGTTTCCACTCCTAATGACTTTCTTCAAACCTCAGGCTCAATTCGCTGGCTGTCATATGTGGA
>CAUYRT010062793.1:0-12875 GCA_963574885.1 Lepilemur ruficaudatus | reverse complement strand
CAAATGTTTATGGCAGCACAATTCACTATTGCTAGGTCGTGGAAACAACCCAAGTGCCCGTCAATTCATGAGTGGATTATTAAAATTTGGTATATGTTTACAATGGAGTATTACTCAATTTTAAGAAACGACAGTGAGCTAGCACCGCTTATATTATCCTGGATTAAGCTTAAGCCCGTTATTCAAAGTAAGGTGACACAAGACCCGAAGAATGGGCCCCACTTGTACTCGCCATCAAATTGGTATTGACTGATTGACACTATGGTGCTTAAATGTGGTGGTGTTCACTGGGGATTTTGGAGGTGGAGGGGTGGACCCACATCTGGGGGATGTGGTGAGCACTGTGAAGGGGAGGGGCGTGCTTGAGTTGTATTTGGGGATGGGTATTAGGGGTCTCAATGGGGGAGGGGAAATCCTCTAAAACTGATTTATGTGAATAGCTGTACAACTTGATAAATTTACTAATAACCATTTAATTGTACACTTAAAATGGAGTAAAGACATATGTAAATTACACTTCAAAAAAAGACAAAAAAAAACAATGCTTTGTGTATTTGGGCTCTAATTTGGTTTCATATGAATTTTAGAATTTTTTTCCTAATCTTTGAAAAATAAAGTTTGTATTTTGATAGAGATTGCATGGAATCTGTAGATTGCTTTGGGTAGTATAGTGATTTTGATAATATTAATTTTTCCAATCTGTGAGTATGGGATGGATATTTTTCCCTTTGTTTGGGTCATCTATTTCTTTCATCAGTCTTTTCAATCTTGATACTCTTTTCTTTAATAAAATCTTCCTCAACTTGGTAAGAAGTTTTTTTTTTTTTTTTTAGACAAAGAGTGTTTCACTCTGTAACCCAGGCTGAAGTGCAATGGCATGATCACAGCTCATTATAACCTCGAACTCCTAGGTTCAAGCAATTCTCCTGCTTCAGCCTCCTGAGTAGCTAGGACTATAGGTGAGTACCACCATGCCCAGCTAATTTGTTTTATTTTTGTTGAGAGGAGGTTTCACTATGTTGCTCAGGTTGATCTGGTACTCCTGTCCTCAAGCAATCCCCCCCATTTCAGCCTCCTAAAGTACTGAGATTTCAGGCATGAGCCACCATGCCCAGCCAAAGATTTTTTTTTAAAATTGTTTAAGTTTCATATTCTCTATGAAGCCATGCAGCTGTCTTTGATCCCTTTGTTGTAGCTTACTTCTCAATGTCCCACCACAATTTTTCAGACTCCTATTATAACAATTTAGTCTAATTCATCAGTTCTCAATCTCTACCTTACAGCAGAATCACTTGGAAGCTTTGTTGTAATTCGTTGTTCTGGATCAGACCACAGAGTGTCTAATTCTGTAGATCTGGAATAGTGCCAGAGAATTTGCATTTATAACAAGTTTCTAGGTGATGCTTTCACTGCTGGTCTTAAGAACCACATTTTAAAAAACACTAGTCAAATCAGTTTAGAAGATTATTTTAATAGTCCTGGAAAAAGTTGAATGTTCAATTAAACAATTTGTTAAAGAATTGGAAAATGTTGCACTTTTTTCATTCCAGTAATTTTACTTATTTGTATTAAAATATAATTTAAAAAAATTACTGAGTAGAATAGTTGAGGATATAGATAAGGGCACATTAAAGGAAAATTAACAAACCAAAGGCATTTTCACTTTTTTTGCTGTATATGCCCCTGAAATATCTCCCAATATCTAATCTTCAAAGTCTGTAATAATGGAAAAATATAATTTCTAAAGGAAATAGCAAGCTAAAGTTTCTTTTCAGCAATTAATTTGCTTCCTTCTGCCACAAACCAAGAGCATTTTACAAATTGTTTCATCATTATGACTTTGTAAACCCTTGCATATAGGTACGAGATAATTGTATTGATTGTCAGGAATATAAATGCTTTTTAAATAAAGTCAATCTATAGATAGATTTCAGGGTCTGTCGCATTTCAGTTGCCTAGTATGATTCTTTGAAAACCTCAGCTTATTAGGAAAGAATGGCCCTTGCCATATGTGCAACATTAAGAACATCTGGAAACACCATCAAAGCAAGAAATTTTTTACTTTCCACTGGCATGAAGAAGCCATTGGAAATTTCACAGATGTTTGAATCTCAGGATCCCTGGATAGAAGGAAATTGAAGCAAACTGCTGGCACTGACCAAGTGATTTCTCCTAGGAAATGCCCTTCTATTCCACGGAGGAAAATGAGAAGTTGTTCATAATGGGAGCAAGTTTCTTGCTAAATAAAGTTATGACTCAATAATCTAATTTGTCATTGAATGTCATTGTAATGTACATGAAGCTAAAATCATTAGCGTGCCCATGGTGGTTACAATTAGAATCACATGAACAATGAAATGTTAGTAAAACATCCTCCATTTCTTGTGTTTAATATAATTTGACATTTATCTTGATGATTTGGGGCAATTCTCTATTTTCCAGGGAATCTATATCCCATTTGTCATTCTATCAAAATCAAAATTATCTATTCTATATTCATCACAAATTTAGTAAAGCTATTTTAAACTTGATTATATAATTATAGGTTCTCATCTAGAATTTCAGGATTTTGTTCATTACTCTTATGTTTACCACACAGTGTCTTTAATCTCCCTGGTAAAGATGTATCATTAGAATCATTTGGGCATTTTTTTGTTATTTTGTATGGTTTGTGTTTAATAGGTTTATTGTTAGCATTATTGCTTTATTGTCTGTAGTCTGTAAGATGCAGCATTATCGTGCCTTTGCAAACAGAATACATTTCTTAAAAAACTGATCAAAATTTTCTGCACATATAGCTCTGCATGATAGATTACAGTGCAACTCTATTCTTGTTACATAGTTGTAGAAGTAGAACCCAAGAGCTCATGGTAGGCAAAAGAAATACCATCCTGAACCATCTGAATAAGATGACCTGATGAATCCTTTCAGTGTAAGTCTAGAAAACACAGAGAAAGAAAAAAATATATATGCATACTGGAGTCATGAGCAAAACACACCAAACACCTGCTCCTTGTTAAGTACAGTTGGGGATAACTAGGACCCTATCTCTGATGGCATTGATAAGCCCCCAGCTGTTTGGAGAAGATGCAAATAGAGAAAATATGGGATTAGCCATGTGCTTTTAGAAACCAGCAGGTGATTCTGATATTATTTAGTTAGAACCACCTGCTATAAATTCTCAGTGCTCACGATGTGGCTCATAAACCATCAGCATCACCTAGAGCCTTGTGAGAAATGCAGATTCTCAGGTACTGAAGCATAATTTGCATTTTAAGGAGAGGCAGAGGTGGTTTGTTTTCACATAATATTTTCACATTAAAGTAATGTTGTAAGGATAAATATTGTCATTAATGTGAAGTTAATATCTTATTTCTTTTGGCCACTGAAAGCTAAAGCCTTGAATTTAAATAAAAACAAGAGCCATATCTATGAGGATTATTATAATATGTGGTACAAGTTTATACTCTCCATTGCACAGAAGGCCTTTCTTTGAAGTTTAGAGAGTCTAGTATTAGTGAGGCTACAAATTTTGCCTCACACTACAACTCAGAGAAGTACAGCCCCTTTTGCCTGTTTCTAATCTACAGTACAGCACAACCACCATCTGCCTAGTTGAGGGAAATAAAGAAAAAAACCCTAAATATCCAATATGCAATATAGTTTATGCTTTATTAGGTTAAATCCGTTAAGAGAGTTTTTATTCTTCCTTGTCTAAAAATGCTCAGTCCTTTTCAGAGCTTGTCCTCTTCTCATTCTTCTCTCCTTAGTATGTTGTCATCCTTTTTATGTAACTTCGTAGATGGTGGGAGCTTACAGACTGAATTCTCCTGCCTTCACAAATATTCTGGATAGTGTCTTTTACCACCTAGAGCTGCTCCCCCAGGTGGCTCTTATGGTTGAAGTTAAAAGGTGAATATAACTCAATCTCTTCTCAATTTTCTCAGGGTCCAGTAGCCTTCCTGGTTGACTTAGATTCAATTCAGCTTTCCCTGATTAGAGTTTCCTGAATATGCCAATTATCTCCAAAGAATATTCTGTGAAGAGATTGTTTTGACAGTGAGTTTAATCAAGCAAAAACTTTAAATAATATCAAATACTGAAAAAAAACTTGAAATGCATCAAATTTGCTTCATAGTGCTAGCAAACCCTGATGTTAAAATGTAACCTATACAGCTTAAAAATTACAGTCTCATTTCTGAATATTGAGTTTTAAAATTTCATACAAAATATTAATAAAGGAATCTAATACATTAGATGTATTACCCACCGTGACCAAGTAGGGTGTATCACAAGAAGGCAATGTTGATTAACATCAGCAAAATTACTCATAAAAGAAATTAATTCCAAGACAAATTACCCAATTTAAAATGGGCAAAGGGTCTGAATGGACACTTCTCCAGCAATGATACATACTTGATCAATGAACACATGATAAGATGCTCAACATCATTAGCCATAGGGAAATGCAAATCAAAACCATAATGAAATAATACTTCATACTCACTAATGTGGCTATAATTATGTAGTCAGGTAATAACAAATATTGACCAAGATGTAAAGAAATTAGTAATCTCATACACTCCTGTTGGGAATTTAAAATAGTATAAGTACTTTGGAAAACAGTCTGATAGTTCCTCAAAAGGTTAAACACATATTTATACAACACAGCGATTCCATCCCTAGGTATTTATTCAAGAGAAATGAAAATGTACATACAAAAAACTTGCACATAAATGTTCATAGCAGCATTATTCATATTATTCATATTCGTATTGCCAAAATGTGTAAACAACTCAAATGTTTATAAACTGAGGAATGGATAAATAATATTGTCTATCCATAAGATGGACTATTATCCAACAATAAAAATAAATGAAGCATAGTACATGGCACAATATGGATGAACCTAGAAAATACCACATATTGCATTAATATTAATATATGTACAGTTATATGAAATGTCTACATTAGGCAAATCCATAAGGACAGAAACCATATTAATGGTTGCCTAGGGCTTGATGGGGGGAAGGATGGGGGACATAATGGGTAGTGACAGTTAATGGGTATAGGGTTTCTCTTTGGTGTAATAAAAAATGTTCTAACATTAAACATCTAAAAATGTTGCAATATTAAAACTCTGTAAATATACTAAAATATTAACTTGTACATTTTAAATAGGCGAATTGTAGGGTGTGTGAGTTATAGCTCAGTAAATCTTAAAAATTCACCTTAATGGAGAAAATCTACATGAAAATTTCCATAGATTCTCAAAAATCCACAATCTATTTATCATCATTTTTGAAAACTATTACTAAAAGAATATTTCCTGGATCTGACATGTAAGGAGCTTAGAAGTTGTCACCCCATCCTAACAACAAGCAAAGAGCGGAGCAAATTGAAAAATAAACAATACTTCTTAAATTGATCAGAGAATAGCAGTCACAGGGCAAACCACTGCCCCCAAAACGGGAGAGGTCAACAGATGGATACAGAGAATTACAACTTATTGCAGCAGAAACCCATAAGCAAAAACCTCTGTGGAAACCAGTGCCTGGATAGGAAAACCTGAACTGTAATTGACAAATCCTGGAGGCTCAATGTGGACAAATCTGAGAGCTAAAAACTACAAGGGAGCCTAGTCATAGGGGAGCCCTCATGTTGTTTTGAATTTTACCTCCAGGAGCTCAACTGGGTTTTCACAGGGAATATTTGAGAAAGATCCTTTTGTGCTTCTGACGGAGGGAGAAGGAACCATTTAAAATTATGCCAGAGCAGTCTGTTCTTAGCAAGGCCTGCCTTGAGGAGAAACTATTTTACCACTTTATGACCTGCTGGGTGGTTTTCAGAGCTTAGTCTAACTGGGGTATGGGAAATGACAAACTTCAGACCCCTCAAGCCATCCTATCCTACCTAAGTGGGGAGGGACTGGGGAACAATTGTGACGTTTATGGTCCAGGGGCACAGGGCTACCAAAAGACTTAGACCTAATCATAGGACTATACAATGCTTCTGCTCCCCTCAAAACTTACCATTACATCACTAAAAGCTTATTTCTCAAGTTTCCTTTACCCAGTACAAAATGTTTGCCTTACAAAAAAAAAAAAAAAAAAAACCAAAACATAGTTTGAAGAGACTTAACAGCATTTGAACCAGGTCAGATATAGCAGGAATGTTGAAATTATCAGAACAAAAAACAACCAAAGCTAAACTAGAACTAAAAAACAAACCAAAAAACCCAGTGTGATTAATATGCTAAGGGCTTTATAAAAATAAATGACAAAAATAACAAATGGATAATGTAAACAAAGGGCTAGAAATTTAAAAAAAGAATCAAGAAGAAATACCAGGGATTAAAAACACTATAGACATAAATAATGACTTTTGGGGGCTCATTAATATTAATAGAATGGACACTGCTAAGGAAAAACTCTCTGGGCTTGAAGATATTACAACAGATACCTCCAAAACTGAAAAACAGAAAGAAAAAGAGGCTGGGAAACAAAAAAAAAGAAAGAACAGAGCAGAGTAACCACGAACTGTGGGACAACTACAAAATGTATAACATATGCATAATAAAAATAAAAGAAGAAAAGGAGAAAGAAAAAAAGAAATATTTGAAGCAATAATGATGAACAATTTCGCTCAAATGAATGTCAGACACTAAACCAAAGTTCCTAGAACCTCACAGAATATCAAGCAGGATGAATATCAAAAATAAATAAATAAATTAAAAACCTATGTTTATGTATATCATGTTCAACCTACTGAAAATCAAAGATAAAGAAAAATTCTAGAAAAAAGCCAGAGTGAAAAAGCACTTCACCCATAGAGGAGAAAAAATACGAATTACATCTGACTTTTATTCAGAAACCACACAAGCAAGAAAGAGTAGAATGAAATACTTAAATTGTTGACAGAAAAAAAAAAAAACCTTGAATTTTCTGCCCTGTGAAATTATCTTTCAAATGTGAAGCAGAAATAGACTTTCTCAGACAAACAGAATTGAAGGAATTTGTTACTACTAGATCTGCCTTGTAAAAAATGTTAAAATAAGTTTTTTGGAGAAAGGGAAAATGATATAGGTCAGAAACTAAAGGCCTACGTAAAGAAAGGAAGAGCATATTTTAAATTCTCATTTGATCTAATGTATAATTCATTAAAAAATGATAGTAAAATATATTCAATTATGTATGCTTTTGTATATAAATTTAATATGCTTAGATATGCTAATGTATACATAAAATGAATGTTAGCAATGATACAAAGGACAAACAAAAAAAAATAAAATTATTTAGTTATTAAAAGATTCTTTTCATTACCCTCAAGTATATAGTGTTATTTGAGAGTGGGCTTGAATTACATGTAAACATACATTGAAAACTCTAGAACAACCACTAAAAAAGATTTAAAAAGTATAGTCGGTATAGTAAGAAAGGAGAGAAAATGGAATTATCTTAAATGTTCAGTGAAAACTACAAAAGACAGAAATAGTGTGAGAAACAAAAATAGGAACAAAGAACAAGGATGGCAAGTAGCAAATAGTAACAAATATGACAGGTGTTGATTCAAATATCTCAATAATCACTTTACATATCAACAGTCTAAATATACCAATTAAAAGAATGAGATTGCCCAAGTGGATCAAAAACCAAGACCCAATTATATATTGCCTGCAATAAACCCACTTTAAGTGTAAAAATACATATAGATCAAAAGTAAATGAATGGAGAAATATATACCATAATACTAATCAAAAGAAAGTGGGAGTAGCTGTATTAATATCAGACAGAATCAACTTAAGAGCAAGGAATGTTATCAGACAGGAGAAAGGGGCACTATAAACAAATAAAATAATACTACAGGAAGACATAACAATCTTTAATGCAGACATGTCTTATAAAAAATATCAAAATATGTTGAGGCAAATACTGATAGAACTACCAGGAGAAATGAATTCATGCTTATAGTTGGAGATGTCTCATGTGTCTCCTAGTCATGGTGGATTATCAATTATAAGAAATTTTTATTCCTACTATAAATTAACTATAAATTATACACTGATCAATTTTTGAGTAGTTAAGTATACTTACATTCTTGGAGAAAACCCCAGCTGGGCTTTTTTATATATATGTATTGTCAGATTTAATTTTCTAATATTTTATTAAGGATTTTTACATGCATATTCATGAGGATTATTGGTCTGTACTTTATATTACTAAATATTTTTCTTTTATTTTTGCTTTTGATTTCATATGGTCTTGCAGAATGAGATGGCACTGTGAGAGACTTTACATAAAATTTGTATTTTAACTTCTTTAAATGTAAAATTAACAGTGAAACAATCTGGGCCTAGAGTTTTCTTAATGAGGAGGTTTTTCATGGATAAAATTTCTTTAATAGATATGTCTATTCAGATTTTTCTATTTCTTATTGTATCAGTTTTAATAAGTTGTGTTTCCTCAAGTTACTTATGTCTTATCTAAGTTTTCAAATTTTTGGTAAAATATTATAGATGTAAAATCTTATTGTCTTCTCTTTTATTCCTGATATTGATAATTTGTGTTTTATCTCTTGTTTTTGATGAGCCCATCTAAAATTTATTAATTTTTGTAATATTTGCAAAAATGAAATTTTGTTTTTATTAGGTATTCTCTACTGTTTTTCTCTTCCTGTTTCTCTGATTTCTTATCTTTATTGCCTTCTTTTTTTTTATTTTGAAATTAACTTACTCTTTATTTTCCTACTTAGTGCAAAAACTTATATTCTTAATATTAAACATATCTTCTTTATAATTCTAAGTGCTTAAGGCTTTAAATTTTTCACTAGGTACTACCTTACCTGCATCCCACACCTTTTGGTATGCTGTGTTTTTATTGTCTTTCAGTTCAAAAATATTTTCTAATTTACCTTCTGAGTTTTTCTTTGCCTGATATTTTATTTATACCATCCCAATTAATTTATAGATGGTTGGGTATTTTCTAGATATGGTGTTATTGACTTTTAGTCAATTTGTTTTGTAGTCAGAGAATATATGATGCAAATTTTCAAGATTTTGGTATTTAATGAGACATTTTGTGGCCAGCATATCAACTATTCTAGAGAATGTTCAATGCTCACTTCAATGCAATATTGCTGAGCATGTGTGACTCTGCAATTTTGGGGTATAATATTCTATTAATCTCAATTAATATAGTTGATAATATTGTTCCAGTTTATATGCTCATTTATTTATTGCCTAGCTTTATATAAAATACTAGAAAGGGAGTACTAAAATGTCTAATTGTGGATTTGTCTACTTATCCTTTTATTTTTGTTTTTCTTCATTTATTTTACATCTCTAAGGCACATATGTTTGTGTATATATGCATATGTGTTTCTGCTTCTTTAGTTTAATAAAATGAATTGGTTTTCCATTTCAATGCCTTTATTTGCTATCTATTTTTTCTCTGTGTTATATTTTTTTAGTGATTGCTAGGAATTGTTAAAGTATGTAAGTACTAAAGTATTTATGTTACCAAAATAACCTAATTGCTAAAGTGAAGTATTCATTCTTAAATTCTCTTCATCTATGTGGAGTAAATATTGTACTACTTTACCTGAATATAAGAACATTATAGCAGGGTAATTACATTTTTCCCATTTGTGCTAATATGATTCTATTATATATTTTAACTGTATACTACAAATGCTACTATAAAATGTGATGATCTTCTTGTAAAGAGTCCTTTCTGTTTTTAAGAAGTTAATAATAAATACATGTTTTTATATTTACACACATATATACCTTATCAGTGTTTTACTGTAGAATAAAGTTTCATCTGATGTAATTTTACTTCAGCCTGGATATATCATTATGGTATTTCCTTTAGTACACATCTGCTGGTGAAGAATTTTCAGCATTAATTCATTATAAAATATCTTTTTTTGACCCTAATTTTTAAAATATATTTTTATGGATTATAGAAGTCTGACTTGAGTTTTTTTTCTTCTAGCACTTTTGGTAAGAAAATGAATAAGGTAGAATTCAGTGATATAGAAAATTTAAAAAGTATAAAATATTAACGAAAACAAGCTGGTTCTTCCAAAAGACAGGGAGACAGATAGATGATAGATAGATAAATAGAGAGATCTGGCAAGATATATAAAGAAAATTGAGAGCAAAACCAAAAATAAAACATAAAAGAAGAAAATAGTTATGTATATTAAATATATAAATACATAGATACAAATATACACATATTTATATAGTAATCAGAATAGAATGAAAATGTTTCCACCAGTAAACTTGACACTCTAGATCAAATTACTAGAAAAATATAAAAGTCTCAATTTGGCTAAAAAGTAAATAGGCAAATAGTATTTAAATAGATCTATAAATATTAAATAATTTAAAGTGGTAGTTAAAGGCATCCTTCCCTCAAAAAAGAAGCCTGGATGGTGTTTTACGTAGTAATTTAAAGGAGTAATTAATTCCTAATTTATAGGAGATCTCTAGAAACAGAAAAAGTGTTAACACTTTACTCTTTTATAAAGGAAATAGAATATTGATTCTAAAACTACATAATGATACTATAATAAAAGCTAATCATAGACTCATGTTTATCAATGTAGAAACAAAGCTCTGAGGAAAATACTAACTGACAAATCCAAAATGGAATTAATAGCTATGCATCATAATTAGATGGGTTTTATCAAAATGCAAACATCATTCCACTTTAAAGTACATAAAGGAAAACAATAAGATTGTCACTATTGATGCAGATAATCTTTGAGTACAACCATAATTAATGTTAATATTTAATATATGATTAAATGTATTAATTTATTCAAGAAACACTTAGGAAACTAAGAATAGATAGTGATTTCCTTAATTTGTTGCAGGCTATATACCAAAAACTTAGAGCACAAATTACATAGGTGAATATTAGATGCACTCTATTAATGGTAAAAGTACAATAATGACCAAACTCACCATACGTAATACTGGAGATCCTGGCTAACACTGTAATAAAAAAAAAAAAAAGCAAAAAACAACAAGCACAGGCATAATATTAGGAAGGGAAAAGATAATTTGTTGTTGTTTGCCAGTGATATAATCATTTGCCTAGAAAAAAACCAAACAAGTCAACAAATTAAGCAATTAAGAGTTAAACAGTTTGACACATAAGTTAACAGGATTCAATAGCATTTGCTAGATCAACAATAACCAACTAGAAAATACAGTGCATATATATAGCAATCAACACATATAATATTTTGTTATTTTGAGAAATTTAATAAACAGAATTGATATGAAAAAAGTCTATAAATTAGTAAGTTACCCTGAAAATAAGGTCCCTCATCTTTACCCCTGCAGATATTAAGACATATTATAAAGATATTGTAACTATTGAATGCAAACCTTAAAGCACACCTGTGAATATAAAAGAATTTAATATTTTAGTGAAGTTAGCTCAAAAAATCAATGAGAAAAAAAGATTACTTAGTATATTACATTGGGAAAACTTCACATTAGGGAAAAACATAAACATGTATTTCTATTAATATTCTTAGGAAAGACTCAAGGGACATTAAAAACCCAAATACCAAGACAAAACTATAAAGTTAAAAAAATGAGAAAATAATTTTGCTACATAAGAGTGGCAAAGGATTTCTTAACCAAAACTTTAACATCATAGATTATAAAACAAAAACAAAATTTTTGTCATAAAATTTGAAAGAAAATTCCAATGAAAGACTGAATAAAGAGATGATAATTTGAGAAAAAAAATTCACGCGTGTGAACATTGGGTTAGTAGGTAGACTATACAAGCAACTCCCTCAAACCTATAAGAAAAAAGTATAGTGAAAAAATGAGCAAAAATGATGTTGACAATTTATAGAAGAGAAAGTACGAAATGCTATCAAGCATATGAAGACATGCTCAAATTTATTAGTAATTAGTAAAATGAAAACTAAACCAACAATCAGATATTACTTTATGCTACTAACCAGGCAAAATTAGAAAACGACATATTATTAAGTTTTGTTAGATTGTGGAATTGTACCTATTTTGCTCTGCTAAATTTCTGGAAAGCAATGCTGAAGTCTTTAGTCAAACTAGTACTTCCATGCTCAGTGTTCATAAGGATGTTTATTTCTGTATTGTTTGTGTTGACAGTGATTAGAAGAAATCTGAATGTCTTTCATTTGGGTAAATTTGTACAAAATGTGGTAGATAAATACCATGGAGTACTTTATGGTGGTTAGAAGTAATAGGCTATAGATATAGATATACACACAAGAAAATGGATAAACTTAAAATACACTATGATAATTTTTTTTTAAAAAATAGAAAGCTATACATGACATAGAACTATTTATGTAAACTGGAAAGATATGTGTGAATTAAACTGCTAATTATTCTTTGAAATCTGTTCTTCCCTTCTTTAACATTGTTGGATCGGAATTCGCAGTACCACCGAATAGAGAGACCGGAGACTCCAAGGCCTCAAACGGCAAGAGGAGTTTATTGACTAGCTTGAGCTAGGGTCCGAGCCCTAGAGCACCAATGCAGTGGCCTCTTCGCTGGGCAGGGACCCCAAGCGGTGTGGGAGGGAGGGTTTTATGAGAGCTGTTCATGCAGCAACAAGTTGTCCACGCGTTGATCATGCATTCACCTAGTACAGTGATTGGTTTGCTCCCTCTGATCACGTACCCAAGCTCTATTGTGGTTGGTCAGTCACATTGCGTTCCACCTTGCCCCTGATTGGTTCTATATGTGATCATGCCTGTTCTAACAGGTATCCTTCCTGGAGCTTCCTTCAGCATTTTATTTCATCCCATGATACCCTGCGGTTCCCACAAGCAAGCAATCTTATCATACCAGAGCA
>CAUYRT010062791.1:0-19502 GCA_963574885.1 Lepilemur ruficaudatus | reverse complement strand
AGCTATAAACTTCTAGGCATTATATGTAGATGCCTGAATTCTATTATCTCAGGGCCCTTGTGTTTCTCTAGGCTACTAAAAATAGAACAAAGTTAAAGATGCAAGGAAAGTGATAGCTATGGAAGGAAGCACTGTCACCATTGAAGGAATCTTTGATACAAAAGTATCTTAAATCTTGTGTACCTCACTTTAGGAAAATTTTCTATAGGTTAAGTATATTCTTAATCTATCAATGTAAGTAAAATAATTTGTCAACTCTAAATAAAATTGTGGAGGATGTAAAAGTGGCCTTCAGAAGAGATATGGGATGTTCATGACCATAAAATGTGTCAAATAAATGTTAGTTTCTTCCCTCTGTCAATTAGGACCCTTTTAGTTGCAGATTACAGAAAACTTGACCCAAGCTGGATTGAGCATATTAGGAATAATTCACTTAAGACACAGCTGGATTCAGGACTTGTTCAAGAATAGCATCAGGACTCAGCATCTCTTTGTGGTTCTCCTTCTACTGCGTTACCTTCAGTCTTGAACTTTGCATCATAGCAGATGGAGGCAGCAGCTCCAGCCCCTAAATCCTCTCTAATTTTAAGACAGTCTGAGAAATGGAGCCTGTCTTTCCAGGACTCCCTAGAAAAATTCATTGTTTTTCATCAGCTCTTATTGTGTCACATGTCCATCTATAAACCAGTCACCATGAGCCCAGACATATGATATGCTGATTGACCAGCTTGAGTCACTTATCTACCTCTGGAGCTGGGACTGCCAGAACACTTTGGGAATAGTGGAGGGGGCTGTCACTCAAAGGAAAATCTCAGTATAATCACCAGAAGAAGGATGAATGGATAGCAACCAGAAAAAAAACAACTGGTGTCTGCCATCCCTCTTTCTTCCTTGTAGTAGGCAGCTTCTTTTTGGCTCCCAGTGACCCCCGTCACCTGGTATTCTGCCTTTTCATAGCGTTCTCCCCCTTGAGTGTGGGCGAGACCTGTGACTTGCTTTTAACCAAAAGAATATGGTGAAAGTGATGAGATGTCATTTCCATGATTAAGTTACATATGACTGTGACTTCCATCTTGCTAACAGACTGTTGCCTCCTTGGCTTGCAAGCTTTGATGACACAAGCGGCCGTGTTGGAAAGGCCGACATGGCAAGCAACTGAGGATGGCCACTGGCTAGGAACTGAGGCCCTCAGTCCACTGGCTCTCAAAGTACTGACTTTTGCTAACAGCCTCATGAGCTTGGAAATGGATCCTTTCCCAGTGGAGCTTTCAGATGAGAAATCAGCCCTGGCCAATACCTTGATTGCAATCATGTGAGAGATACCAAAACAATGGACCCAGAAAATCTGTGTAAAACTCCTGGCCTTTGGAAACCAAGATAACAAATGTGTGTTGTTTTAAGCCACTAGGTTTGTGGTAATATTGTTATGCAGCAATAAATAACTAATGCACTTCCTCTTCCCCTCCCACACCCCTTTTAGAATCTCTCCCAGATCTTCTTTGGACCCCCACCCAGCACCAGTCTTGAGCAGCCAGAGGGCTCTCTGCAGGGTCCCAAGTAGGCTTGCAGAGCCTGGGGAAGACCTAGCACTCCCTGCTCCCAGTGTATTCCCCTCCGCCCTCTGTGCTCTGACTTCAGTTGACTGTTCAGAAAAAGCAACTGAGTGGGCCAATTATTACAGATTCCTCGGGTCTTAACCCAAAAGAAAGGATCTTTAGTGACATTATTTTGTTGATGCTATCTGGGCCGCTCTAGCATCTCTTAAGTTCGACTACAAAGGGGAGTACCAGGTAACATAATGTGTAGGTACAGAACTGAAGGATGTGGAAGCATTTTGGACTCCAAAATAACTGCTCCTTAAGAGAGAAATGACTCAAATTGAATATGTAGTCCTTGTTAATAGCTGGTCACAACGGTGATGATGTTGACATTTGTCAGCTGTTACTCTTTTTGAGGTCCTTTCCTATCTGGAAATCACCATGAATGGCCAGAGTTGACCCGCATGGTCCCACAGCAGCCTGCTCTCTGTCTTCAGTTCCTTCCTCTTCCCCTGCCTCTTTCATTCCTGCCAGGGACGTGCAGCTGCAGCCCGGCACAGCCCAGACTGCGCTGACACTGAAGGAGGCTTCACAGAGCTGCACAAAGGCTCCCAGCCACCAAAGCACAAAGTGTTTCTTCAGTCAGGCTCCACAATCTCCCAGCTCTTAGGAGAGCCATAATCTTACATGGCAGTCAGATTTCCGCTTTCCTCTGGGGCTTTTTAGGCTGACCCTAAACCCCTCTGTGCTCATACCCATCTCCTCTCTGGCGCAATCCACAGTTTTTAGTCTGGATCCCTCTGGCACAGTCCTCAGGGAATCAAATTTACCAGGTTTACCCCAGACACATTGCTTTATCTGAACCCTGGGCTCTCTTCCTCGATGCATTCTGTGATTCTGCAGCTCAGCATAGTGTTTCAAACACAGTAAACCATGATATGTTTCGTGATTAAGCACTAAAAAGGAGACAGGTGGTGCATTTATGGTAATTAAAGCCTGCTGCAGGCCTTGTTATGGTGCACGAGACTGACAGTGCAGAAATCACAACAGTCCTTGGCGAAGAAACAGCTCAGCTTGACAACGTGGCTGTTGCTTATGCAAGTTTTCAGGCAGAGAAAAAGATTGGAGGGGAAGCTCACTAATTTTTTTCTAATTGACATTTAGGTCATTTGGGTACCTATATGCCACAAAGCATAGTGATTTCACTCATACTTAAGTTTCAATTAGTTCATCAATAAGTTATTCATAGACTGTTTAGAGATGCATTACATCTTGTGAATTATTAATTCAAGACAAAACACATTCTACTAGGAAAACATTTTCTGCCAGGGTTTATTATTCCAAGAATCCTCAAAAGGTTCTTGATCTCTGATGATTACTAAAGCAATAAAGGGATTGCACTGACCCCCAAAGTTGTGTTTGATACAAATAGGAGTTTTAGATTCTGGGAAACGAAGTGTCATAATTCTTTCCAGTAATGACACACTCTCTTGGTGACTGTAAACGTTTTCTCTTGACCGTCTGCCAAAATGAAGAACTGTTAGGATCTTTTTAGGATGTATTTCCATTATGTTCTTTGATCTGAACATCATCTGAATGGTTTCAACTTGAAAAAAATCAAATTGATTAAATTCTTTTGACAGTTCTAGAATGAAGATTAATTATTTGTTAGCGCAAGGAAAGTCCTTTTGCCTTCATTCGGTTGTGAACAAAATATTTGCAAAGCCCCTGTAGGGCTGGGCCACAGAATGACGAAAAGGCACCCAGCAAAGTCTTGCCGTGGACCATGCCTGAGATCTGGCATTTGCCCTCGCTCTCCCAGCTGCCAGAGCCACGGCCTCATTGTGCTCATAACGCCACTCAGGCGTCAAACACTGCCTCTGGAAATCCTCTTCTCCTTTTCTCAGTTCTCGCCTCCCTCTACATGTTCTTCCTAATAATTTCACTGATTCCTGTGTCCCTACTGTGCGTTGAATTGTGCTCCCCCCCCAAAAAAAGATATTCTGGCCTGATGCCTGGACCATAAAAAGTTCTCAGTAACAGTTCATGGTGCTGCTGCTGCTGACGATGATGATGATGATGGCATTGAAGAAGGGGGAAAAGAAGAAACAGCAGCAGAAGGAGAAGAGAGTGAATTAAGTGAGCCTGGCTTCCCTCTGTGAAATACAAAGGATGTAAACAGTCTCAGCAAGATACATGTTTTTTTCTCTCTTTGTACTTCCTCCACCCACCTGCCCACTGAAAGTCTAAACAGACTCATTACCAAATTTTCTGAATGTTTGTCCTTATTGGATACATTGGTTGACAACTGGTATTTAATCACAGATGGACACTCTTGAGAGGAGATCGTGGTTCCTAGCCCCTTTGTGCTTTCAACGGAAGTGTTTGCTTGCAGTGAGGCAGTCTGAAACACTGCCCCAGCAGCCAGCATGTTCCATCCTAGTTGGAGAGGAAACGGTGGAAGGACATGCTCACATGAGGACTATGCCTGGGATTTAAGCAACAGTGTTTGACGCTCAACCTGCTAGTCTCCCCTTCAGCCACACTCTTCCTCTGATAGCGCTGAGGAGGCACAGAACAAACTATGCCCTCCCCCTGCAGGAACCAGAGTGCCCAGGTTATTTTAAATGGCACCATTTCTCAAGCACTTGCTAGCTGTGTCAAAACACTGTCAGACTTAACTCCGTGTTCATTTCTCCAACTGATCTCACCAACCCCCTCTTCCAGCATGGAAGAAGTATTATTATTTCCATTTCAAAGATTACTACCCATTTCATAGGTGGCTGGAAAGACTAGATTTTCCGTGGTCATCCAGCTAGAAAATGACAGAGCTGGGATTTGAACTTGTCATTGTGACTGGCCTGCTTAGGTCCCAACACCTAAAATGGTTCTTGGTGCATAGTAGGTGCTCGATAAGTATTTTGTGGCCTGAATAACTCCAAAGCCTATACTTTTTCCACTACTTGGTGGAATTTTTTAAAAACTGGAAGAGAAGAGGTGAAAAACACAGAAACTAGGCCAAAGGTCTGGGTGGCAGGAGCTTGGTATTGAGAGATAAGTCTTTATTTTTTTTCCACCAATGGCTGATTACACCAACTTAGAGTAATTATGTACAATGTAAAGCAAGGTTTATTAGAGTCTCAAAAACAGACAAATAACAAAAATAACAAAGATTATCATCATTAAGAACATCTCATGATGTTAGGGTAATCCCCCCCAAAACATTTATTAATCACCATTTGGCCATTTGCTGTCCTCTCATACAAACCCTATGGATCTCAGATCATCTTGACAAGAGTTTAAGAACAAATGTAATGTGCAGATCTTTCAGCCTGGAGCTATCCAGAAGTTATAGGCCTTTAACATCCTTTTCCTAAATGTCAGGTTCCTGAGACAGACAGGAGTGGTACATATGCCTTGAGATTCTTTTCTTAGTATGTGTGCTGAAGATTGAACATAATGTGAAAAGCTCTTTTTGATTTCCACTTAGGAAAGTGGATTAGTTAATGTTGTGGTGGATCCTAGAGTGACCATCCGTATTCTGCCTTTGAGGGGCTGAGCCTGGATACAGGACGGGTTTTCTATTAGGAAAATCCCAAAGCCCCTGATTCAAGAACAACTGTGTTTACTACGTCGTAATACGTTTTCTTTCTTAAATTATATTGCTAGCAATCTCACAATAACAACCCCTTTAATTTTGAATTACTGATAAGTAGCATTTTCTATAAATAACCGTGTATCATATAACATATGTTTTATAATATGTATAGTACCAAAGGAATAGCTTGAAGAGTTTATTATGGAAGGCAAAAGAAGAGTCTGACCCAAACAGCATGGAGGAAGCTCATGATACTGTGGCTCGGATACCCTGGATTGAGTGCTAGCCATTGAGGTGATGAATCTTTTCTGAGCACCAACAATGTGCTATGCACCGAGCCAGGTGCTGGGGTGCAGTGATGAGAAAGATGGGCATAGTTCCCACCCATGCAACGCACATAGTCCATAAGAAAGCAATTAGGATAAATTGTGCTTCAATAGGGAAGATGCAGAATCTATCAAAGAAAGCTACTTGGAGGAGGCAACAACTAGGTTAAACTCTGTAGGAGCAAACGAGCTGAAGGGAGGACTAGGGGAATTGCAAGTGCAGTGACTCAGAGAGGGAGAGAGAGGGCACAGCGCTTCCTCACACCTGAGGTTCAGAATGCCTGGAAGGGAAAGGATAACACAAGTGTCAGAGAGAGCAGCCAGAAGCCAGCTGTGATGGGCCCTGTTGGCTGTGGTCTTCATCTAAGGGCAGTGAGAAGCCATTGCAGGGATTTAAGCAGACTGTGGCTCAGAAGGGTGGGTATCAAGTTGCAGAGAAACAAGGCCAGTGGGGAGGCTGCATGGAATTGCCCAGGTGAGAGACGATGTGGGGAGAAGCACTTAGCTGGAGAGTAGTTTCAGAGGTAGAATCCACGCTCTCTCTATTGGTGAGAGAGCATCATTTTTCTGCTCTGCCTTGAGCCACAGGAAGGATGATGGTGCCAGTAACTGAGAAAGGGAACAGCAGTGGAGTAGTAAGTTTGGGGATGTGGAGGGAGGTTAGAGAAGGAAGGACATGAGCTCTTTTTGCGTAGGGTGACACCATATCATTTTTTGTCCAAATTGGCACACATTTGGAAATAAAAGGAGGCATTGTTGGTGCTGCTGGGACAACATAAATTGAGCTTGTGGCTGGCAGACCAGATAGATGGTCCCTGGGATACACTGAAGTTGGAAGTACCAATAAGATATTCAAGGGAAGACGCCAAGTAAGCAGTGGATATACGGGTCTGGGCTTAGGGAGAAATTCTTGACCAAAGTGTTTTCCACTAGGAAACATTTAAGGAAATCACTTCTTTCTAAATTTCTTTCCACTGTTTTATGGTGTTTAATTAAGACACATTTTATGGCTATTGTCACCATAGATGCAACAATAAACTGGCAGCTAAGGATCATTGCTCTGCCTTTCCCTTAGAGCATAGCTCATATCAGATAGTCCAGGAATATCTCTGGATGTGCCAGGAGTGCTGTCTTCATCTTTAAGTTAGAGTCAGGATAAAATATGATCAAAGGCAGCCTGCCTAAGATAAGATTTCTAATAGAGGTCAGCCAAGAGAGCGAGGATGGGTGAACACACATACATACCCAATCCTGGAAGGAAAAAAAGAAGTTCAATAAAGATAGTCTACTGACTGGTTTGGTGGCATCATTTTATATCCAGATGACAGCATGTTGTTGCTGGGTTGTTATAATCATTAGCAATTATCATTATTATTATGACAGATGCCATGCAGACGCTAAGCATCAGTCTTTGTCAGTGATGGCATAAATGAATGCATACATTAAAGTTCTTTCCACTTTTAGTTCATTCTCACTTTGAAGGCTAAACCTGAAAAAACATAAAGACATTCATTGCTGTCACCTTCTGGCTGATTATATAATCATCGTGAGAGAGAGCTATTTTAGACAATGCACACAATGAAGGATTTGCATAGTGAGTCTGCAGAATTAATAAGACCCACCAACAAGAAAGCTTTAAATTATTACTTGATAATTTGTTGACCTGAATGCAATGATACAAAGGACTATTTCCCAAATGCTGACAAAATTGCAGCAAGTGAAAACTTGTCAGGTAGAAGCAACTCAGGCCTCTCTTGGTTGTCATGAGCCCTTCTGTTTGTTGTGTATGCACCGTCCTACTTGGAAAGTGATCGATAACACTTTCTCAGTGACTGATCTTCAATACATTCTAGAAAGTTTCCATCTGAACTTCAATTCATTAATTCGCTGGCATGACCACTGCTGACAGAGAGCAGCAGCTGCTGAAAAGCCATGATCTCCAAAAGGAAAGAGAAACACCCAAATGGCCATTCCTAGTAGAATGGATGAATAAATTGTGGAATAGTCATGCAATGGAATATTATACAGCAATAGAAAAAAAATCACAGCTATCCACATCAACACAGGTGAATCTTACAATGTATAATGTTGAATGAAAGAGGGAAAACATAAAAGAATACATACAGTATTACTCTAAGATCAAAAATTAGACTTAGCATTGTTTGGGGAATGTGTACATAGCTGGTAGCCCCCTAAAGAAACACAAGGAAGTGATTATTGGGAAAGTCAGGATAGTGGTTACCTCCAAGAGAAAAAAAAGGCATGTGATTGCAGATGGACACATGAGGTTTCCAGGATGCTAGCAATGTCCTATTTCTTGACCTGGTTGGTTGTTACGCGGATGTTCACTTTCTAACTCTTCGTTAAACTGTGCTTTTGTATTTTATGCACTCTTCTGAATGTGTGCTGTATTTCGCACACACAAAAAAATTGTCTTAAAAAGATGAGACCAGGTGGGTGCAGTGGCTCACGCCTATAATCCTAGCACTCTGGGAGGCTGAGGCAGGAGAATCACTTGAGCCCAGGAGTTTGAGGTTGCAGTGAGCCGTGATGACACCACTACTCTCTACCCCGGGCAACAGAGTAAGACTCTGTCTCATTCATTCATTCCTAAATAATGAGTGAATGAATAAATAAATAAGAGACCACTTGAGCTGTGATATGGAGGAACCTAAATCTATATGTTTTAAAATTCTAATTACAATGATTTACCCAAAGGGGACAAAGAATTCTTCCAGTTCTACCTTTTCCTCCTCCTGTTCAGAGGCTCTTACCAAAAGCCATCTCCCTCTAAGAAGGCCTTTTGTTTAATTCGGTTCAACTCTCCCGCGCACCCCACCCCACGCACAGTAGAATCTCACACCCTGGATTCTCTCCTGGATCTGGTGTCTGACGCACAGAGAGGTCCCCTCATGGCGGGCTGCAGGCATGGCTTCTTAGGGGACATAGGAAAGCTGCGCACTGCCTCACGCCAGTACTGGGGGAAAGAGGTCAGTGGTGAGAATTCTCAAGGTACCCAGCACTTCACTAGAGGATTGTTTTGTACTGCATTCCTTTTGAAGAATGAGGGATTCCTGCGTGGAACTGCTCTGCTCATTCAGAACGGAGAGGCCAAACTCCTCCTCTCTGTAGCCAACCACAGCATCCCGTCCCGGCCAGCACCCCCTTGCACAATGAGAACTAGCCCCATTGTGTGCTTCCTGCCGCCTATTCTAGGACACTCTACAACCGCATTGACCCTCGTTATAAGTACAAGACAGAAATGCCTGCCCAAAAGAACAACTTGAAGAACTGGGCCCTTATAGGAAAATCTTTATTCTTGAATCTCTTGGGGAAATGTTTTGGGATTTTTTCTTTTTTACAGCAACAATGTTTGCCAGTAGATTCCAAGCTTTTCTCCCAATTAGGTTCACCCGGGGCAACAAGAACCATCAGCCTAGGTAAAAATCATGTCTAAAAATCTCATACGCATTCCAAAAACCTAGTTTCCTTTTAGCCTAGCAGGATTTGAGGCTCTGCACTAAGCTTCAGGGCTGCAGGAGCCACTCTGCTGGCTCCTGAGATTGCTTCACAAAAGGATGCATTTGCCAAAGATAATCAGATAGCCTATACAAAGCGTAAATGTGAGCTCTAGCTTGAACCTATTCTGCTTCCTTGGATTCGAAATCATCACCTTTGATCTTAATTTTAGTCCTCTATGGTAACCATGGTTTCAGAATCCTTTCAATTACTGTGAACAGTTGCATAAAGGAGATGTTGGGTTTAATCTCATAAACCCCATCTGAAATTTCTGCAGTGGTCTGGGTGACGACGCACTTATAAAATGAACTTCAGACTGTGCTTCCAGGGGTGCACAGTGGCTGTCAGAGCTGAGCAGTTTGATTTTCAGGCCATTCAACATGGCAAACAGCTCAAGCCGAAACAGCCTTTGCTCAGGTGTGCAAACACCTCACTTTGCCGCAGTAACCCCTCCCCGCTGGCCTCCCAGCCTCAGGCTGTCTTAACACCTCTGTATTTGTCAAGAAAATGCATTTTCCAAGGTTGCCTCATTAACCTTGTGTTTCTGACTTTCCACGGTCCTCTGTGTCAAGCACACCAAGTGACCACCTTAATGTCTGAACTGCTAGCTTCTCCAGCCATTCTGGAGGTCCCCTCCAAACAGTTTTCTCTTTTCCCTCCTCCTTTCTACCCAGGCAAACTCTTCAAGGCCCAGCCCAAGCCCCGCTGCACCCTGGCTACACCCGCAAAAGTGTCTCCTGCTCTGAAGTTGGGAGTCTCCCTGGCTCTGCCCCTCTAAGCACTTTGTTAGAGGATTGCTTCGTATTGCTATTTATCTTTGCTGAGCTCAGGCTGGTTTGCCAGTCCTTGTCATAATCTCCCTGAATGCAGAACTCTGTCCAGTACTTTGTGTGCACAAATGGTGCCTATACAGTGCTGGACATTCAGTATTTACGTGATGAGTAAAGGCTCAATCTGAGATGTTTTTAACCTCACCCCATAATCTTCATTCAACCTTCAAGGGGCCCCCCCTTTTCCTCTTCACCTGATTCACCTTCTCGGACTGAAGAAGAATGAATCTTGGCCCAGCTCACCCCCTAATCAGAAAAGAGCATGGCTTTCTTGTTCATCAAGAAGTTTTCTCATGTAAACACCACATTTTGAAACAACCTTACCCTCCACTACAGTCTCTGGAATCCAGCCTTTTCCCAGTCTCCTGCAATACTGATTGCTTGTGTTTAGGTCAATGGTTTATTCTTTACTGTCTTGTTCATCTCTCTGATTAGCCTGGCAGATACCTGAGGACAAAGACAATGTCTGTGATTTATTATATAGCCTGGAAGCCCTCACATCCCATGGGAACTCAGGGGCCTTGCCTGCTGCACTGGTGGACTGTTCTAGGTACAGAATCCCAGAAGCTTTCTCCCTCAGACACTGCCATTCGCTGATTCTAATCCCATGTGAACCCTCTTGGCCATGCCATGGCCCCACCCTCCTCCTCCACACAGTCCTCCTCATACCACATCATCAACTGTCCTTTGAAATCCTCCCATGGCTGACTCATCAAAAGGTCTTTAGTTGAAACATTATTCTAATACCAGTACCAATACCAAGCCCTTGGACCTGTGCTGGCTGTTTAATTTAAATTAATTAAAATAAAATACGTTCATCTCCATTGTAGTCACACTAGCTACATTTCAAGTGCTCAATAGGCACATGTGGCCAGTGGCTACCACACCAGACAGGGCAGGTAGAGAACATCCCCACCATCACGGGAAGTGCTCTGGGCAGTGCTCACACAGAGAAGCAAGAGAAGGGGTGCAGACACTGAAGGAAGGATTTGTTGAGCCAGCTGGGGTCATCTAGTCCATTTCAAATCTCTTAGGAACAAGTGTGCCTAAACTCCTCTGAGAAATAGGGCAGTTCATTTTCCTGTTCAAGAAGAATCCTTTTACCACCCTCTGGGTGACCTATTGAAACTGTCACAAATGACATGGGCAGGAAGTTGTCCCTGAAGTCGAATCTTGTTTTTAGAATTCTTTGCCTACCCCAGGCAGCTGACCTGGGCACCCCAACCTATGGGCGTCTTTACATATCTATCTTCTTAATTTGTTTTTTTTTTTTTTTTTGAGACAGTGTCTCACTCTGTTGCCTGGGCTAGAGTGAGTGCCGTGGTGTCAGCCTCGCTCACAGCAACCTCAAACACCTGGGCTCAAGCAATCCTCCTGCCTCAGCCTCCTGAGTAGCTGGGACTACAAGCATGCACCACCACGCCCGGCTAATTTTTTCTATATATATTTTTAGTTGGCCAATTAATTTCTTTCTATTTTCAGTAGAGATGGGGTCTCCCCCTTGCTCAGGCTGGTTTCGAACTCCTGACCTTGAGCAATCCGCCCACCTCAGCCTCCCAGAGTGCTAGGATTATAGGTTTAAGCCACCACATCCAGCCTTCTTAATGTTTTAATGTCAGTTATTACAGTTTCAGTTTTATGTTTTAACCCACTGAGATTCTTTTGTAACTGACCCTGGGGTGAGCATATCAATATGGACTCAAGTTTTTAAGATAATCAATAACCTAAATTTCAGGTGTTCAAAAGTACTCAGAGAGGGGAGACTGGAGCAAAGCCAGAAAACAAATGTTTCAGTATTTATATGTATTGAGAATGAGTTTGAGCTGAGTTGGCTTGTATGTTTTAATAAGTCCTTCCTCCTCTCTCTCTCTCCCTCTCTCTCTCTCTCTCTTTCTCTCTCTCCCCCTCCCTCCCTTCCTCCCTCTCTCTCTCTCTCTCTCTCTCTCTCTCTCTTTCTCATGCTAAAAAAAAGAAAAACGAACTCCCATAAAAACTCAAGATTTTTGAGATTTCACCTTTAACTGCTCATTTTTAAGCTTCCTCCTCTTTTTAAATCTCTGGTAATACCATCACAGTCGTTGAGTTTCTGTTCTCTCGTCGTATGTCTGCTACATAGAAGAAACTGCCAATACAATTTATAGCTATATAGAACTTTAAAAGAAAATATATCATGGCCCCCTGTTAGCTTTCATAATGTTTATTTTACATGCCTACACGCATTAGGCAGAGCCCCAAACCACTTCTAGCATTACTAAATGGATTTAGTATCAGCTTAATTTGATCCCCGTAAATGCAACTGAAAATCATCTTGATCCTTCTAAAAAAAAGTAGAATGACATGAATGATAGGGCATGTGCTTGCATTTCTAGTAATAATTCCAAAACAGATGGTCCCTATTTACAACCATCACAATTAACACATCACCACTAGGAATTCGCTGTAGCTCACCACAGTTCAGGTTTATGCAAACGTCTTCTGCTGCTCTTTATCCATCTCCAAAACAATGCATTCCTCTTGCCCATTTAGATCTAGGGGGAAAAAAAAACCCTGCTCTCAACTGCTTGCGTTCATCCTTGCATGGCGGCCTCCTACTTGATTACACACAAAAACTCTCCGCACTTGCTTTTGAATCATTTCTCCATATCCCAGCAGAAAAGTCTGTGCAGTAGTAAGCCTGTGCCTTTTTCCTTCTCTCATAAAAAAAAAAACAGTAGTTATATCACTCTTGTAATATAAAGTCTATGTGCTTCAGCATTAATACCCCAAGCCCTTTGCTCAAAAGTGATCACAACCTTTTGGGAGTCCAGTTGCTTAAAATTGGAGCTCACTGGCATTTGCATACTGTAATAGGGATTCCACCGCATGTTTACAGATGCACCACCACAGCCTGCATTTTTGAAGGCACATGGACAGTTTGTCAAGGAAAAGGTACACGATACAACATGGCTATAGGGAAGATTCAGCTGCCAAAACGATCTCCATTGTCACCAAGCCCCTGTTGGAAGGGGAAACAGGATCAAAGCAATGTACAAAATGAGCTGTTTGTGACTTTCTTTTAATGAGAGAGAAAACTCTGTTGTATTTCCTATGTGTTTCACAATTTGGGGTCCATATTTATATTATTGCAAAATTCTCTCCAAGAAAATTGGGCTCATCGGAACATTGGCACCTTCTCACTCATACACATCTGGACACGTTATATCTGAAAATTGGAAAATGCAAGTGCGTTCACAGACCATGCGAAAAATGAGAGTGAGAAACGCCAGGCCCATTTATCATCCTCAGTGAAAAAATTGTACAGGCGGCTTCCTCTGCAAGAAAAGCAAATGAATGAAAGGGTGAGCGGAGTGCTAATAACGTACCGTGGCTCCAGATTAAAGTGTCAGTGCTTCTGCTCAGCCTCTAAGCAGCTAAAATACGTCTCTGGGTTTTGATTAGGAAAAGGAAGATATTCAAAGAGATGTGAGCTGCATGCCCAGGGTACATTTTCATAAGCCAACCATGCCTTGTCAAACCAGCAGCAGAGATTATGTTGGCAGAGGTTGCAGGCCGGCCCGAAGCCCTTGGCAAAATCGGGAGGCAGATGGATTGATGTTTCCAGGGATCTCTGCTGAGGCTCCCAGGCAGCCCACCTCATACCCAGCTTCTTCAGTTTCCAAGCAGGGCACAGAGGCCCACCACGTGTAGAACCTGCAGCACCAGCGTCCTCGCAGAGCCATGAAGAACCCGCTTCTCCCTCTAGTCGAGCAGTTCCCCTCACCCAGTTAGTCTGCCCTCACCACCTCGGGGAGCACAGATGCGGACAGACACTTTAATCTCCCCAAGCCAAAGATGCAGAGACCATGTAGGCTATGAAGCCCTGGCTTCCCCCTCTCCAGAGGAGGGAAATGCCTTCCATCCGTTCTTTTGGAATAAACCCACTGCCACGGAAAGCACACTTAACTTCTTAACCAGTTTGTCCTGACCTTTTTTTTTTTTTTTTTTTTTTTGAGACAGAGTCTCGGTCTGTTGCCCGGGCTAGAGTGCCGTGGCATCAGCCCAGCTCACAGCAACCTCAAACTCCTGGGCTCAAGCGATCCTACTGCCTCAGCCTGCCGAGTAGCTGGGAATTTTTCTATATATTTTTAGCTGTCCAGCTAATTTCCTTCTATTTTTAGTAGAGACAGGGTCTCACTCTTGGTCAGGCTAGTCTCAAGTGATCCTCCTGCCTCAGCCTCCCAGAGTGCTAGGATTACAGGTGTTAGCTACAGGAGCCACCAAGACTGGCCTGTCCCAGCATTGATTTTAGGCTTTTCCAGAACAGGAGCCTAGAGAGACACCCCCAAGTTTTCCTGCTTAGATTTGCACTGCATTTTCCTTTCCCCTGGGAACCTCAAGTACCTTCCAGGTGCCTGCCTTCCAGCGGTTCATCCTGTACTGCTAATTTGCAAAATGAAACCTTAAAAGCATCACCACAATTAAGTTAATCTTTATTGCATGCTTTCTGCCTTAAAAAATATATATATATCATTATGTGGTGTCCTATTTTTTAATAAATGTGACAGAAAGTGACTGCCAGAAGAAAACCACTCTGTGGGTTTTAACAAGTGTCCATTAAGTGGTGAGGACACCTGTGAAGTGAGGCTGGGCGGGCTGCCTCCACAGCCCCCTCCTTCTCCAAGGCTCTGTGGGTCACTCCACGCAGCCCAGGGACCCCGCTGAGAGCATCCTCCCATGGGTGGGTGGCGGGGCCGCCTCTGCTGAGGAGAGGCGGGGAAGTGAAGGGCTCTGATTCAGAAGCACTTGCAGCTGTGGGCAAGAGACGGTTTAATGCAGATTCCCTCTGAAGTGAGGGCTGAGGTGGAGAATAGTCTCTTGATTCTGAAATGAAGTCCTGAATTATCCCTCAAGTACATCTACCTCTTCCTACTTCTCCTCAGAGAGAGCCACATCTTCGAGTTCCAGGAGGCAGAACTGTGTGGGTCCCAAGGTTCTGGAAGACAAAGACTGAGCCCTTTTAGAGGAATCCCATGTGATGTGAATGAGCCAGGACACTGAAATGAGGAAATCTGATCTAACCTGCTGTGTGACCGTGTCACTACCCTGCTTTATAACCTTGTTTTGCCATCTTTAAAGGCCCCAAGTAGCAGAGCCAGAGCTTCTAGAGTTGAGAAATACAAGTTCACAAAGAAATGAGCAAAATAACCTGTTCTGCCAGCTCCAGGCAAAACCTCATTTAGATACAATAAACTGCGCAAATAAGCATATAGGTGAGGCACTTTGCAAAGCGGGTTAAGTACTGTAATCAAAGGTTGGTAAATTTACCGAGAGCTCTAAAGAGCTACTTAGCTGCCCCAATTGTAGGGTGGAAGTGATAACAGCTTGCATATTTTAAGAAAATGTCAACACCAGGGAAAGAAAGGGGTTATTTAGTGAAGCATGGGCAGGTGTAAGTTGGGATTTGGTGGCAGTATCACCTAGAGAAGGAAAGGGGCAGAGGTTTCAATGATTCATGCCCCAAAGATGTAAGTTGAGCTTTTTCCCTTTAAGGGGGTTTCCTGTGAGACTAAGTCACTGAGCCCAGTTCTCATACCCCAGGACTCGTGTTATATTCTAGAAGGATTTCTGTCTGAAGAGTCTTTCTCAAAGGTGGAAAAAATAGAGCTGTTGACAACTCTAGTGAGTGATGCTTCTAAAGACAAATATCTAGAAGTACTCAGCCTTGGTCCAAGTAGATATTTGGTGCCGGAGATGCTAACATCTTATAACATGTTTATCAGGTTAAAAAAAAAAAAACTGGTCCCTGAAATTTCATCCTCATCTAAATATGAAAGTTTTCCTTCTACTGCAGGGTTTCTCAACCTCACCCCTGTTGGCATTTTGGACCAGCTAATACTCTGTGGGCTGAGAGACTTTCCTGTACATCATAGAACATTCCTGGCCTCTACCCACTAGAAGCCAGTAGCACCGCTCAGTTGTAACAACCCAAAATGTCTCCAGTGATTGCCAAATGTCCTCTGAGAGCTAAAATTTCTCCTAGTTTCGGACCACTGTGGTCCAAAGGAAGGAGTGACCTTTTTTAATTCACACAAAGATGCTCCATGGGCTGGCAGTGGCCTGTCAGCAAACCCCTCTGTGGCACCTCTAACACCACGTGAGCCATAGCAGCTTGGAAGGATCCCAGGGGATCCGTGGTTCAGAATAACTGTTATCTTCAGCAAAGGGCTAACGCAGAGGGAAAGGATGCAGGAGGGTAAACGTTAAGGAAGAATTGACAGGCAGTGGTCAGGAAAAAAGGACAGTGCACTGGCACCCAAAGATTGCTTCGTTGTCACTGCTCATTCTGCCAACAAGCGTTTGTTGGGTGTCTACTATGTGACTGTCTCAGGGCTACCCCCTGTGAGGGATACAAAACCAAAGTAACACGGGGCCGAGCCCTCCAGAGCCACGTGGGCTGCACGGGAGGTGAGCGCAGACACGCCCAACGGTAGGGACTACAGTCACAGCAATACGGGGTGCACAAAATAGTGACGCAGGACAGTATATGCTGTAGGACACAGGGAAGGTCCCGCAGCTCAGGATGTGGGGAATGTTAGCAGTAGGTCCCCAGATTAATAAATAATTTTAGATAAAGAAGAAATAGGTTCGTGATAAAATTTTTCTATTGCCAAAATGCTTAATTTTGCAAGTATCTTTCATCTGAACAAAGAGTTTGAAAGGCTCAGGTTCCAGACCGAGTCCTGCCCTAACCAGATGTGTGATCCAGGATGGCCACTTAACTGCTCTAGGCCTCAGTTTTCCCTCTCTAAAATTAGAGGGCTGGACCAGGTGATCTCTAAGGCCCTACCAGCTACAGGATTCTGTGAGGACTCTGAGCCCTTTTGGCTAATTTTCTCCAGGTGATTGCATTTATTGTATTTATTAAGCAGTTTGGGATTTCTCCATTCTGTTCTTAATTTCCCATCCTATGACATATTTCATCCCAGAATGTTTTATATAAAAAATTATATTTCCAAGTTTGCAATAGCTTTAGCTTGAAATGGATATTGTGCCATAAAGATCACTACAGATTTGTAAAGGAAAACTCAGAAACATTAAAGAGCCCATAGTGCTTTAAGATTAATTTGATCTTGAATGTGTCTGAATGAATTGGTTTGACAGAAGCCTTTCAATTTTTTGCTCCACTTCAAAGAGTGCACAGAGTACAAACTGTAAACCAATCTCCACATTTGCTGATATGGCCACTAAGCTGGAAAAAAAGAGAGAGAGAGATGGCTAATAAACTATTCAAACAAGGTTTAGGAGTTTGGGAAGCACAGGGACCCAGCTTATGACTTGCCTTCTTTGAATTACTCATGCTGTATGACTCAGGTGGAGTCTAGACTGTCCATTTCAAGCGGGCACATATGTGGGGAGGGGAGAAGGTAGGAGGACCACAGAAGGAACTGGGACTGAGGTCAGAAGGACACAAACGGTTGAGTCACTTCTCCACTCAAGATGGCCTGGGTCAAACGTCAAACAGAGCAACATGAGCCTGGTGCACTGAAGCACGCTTGGACAGCGAGAGTGGTCTGTACAGTGGATTGGTGCAGAATTCGCCATCACACATTAGCTGATCTGTGAAAAGAGAAGCAACATGAAAAGATCATGGACTTAAGATCAGACTGATCTGGGCTCAAACCTTAACTCTATTACTTTCTAGTTCTGTGACCTTGGGCAAGTTCTTCCACCTATTGGACCCTCCAGTTCCTGATCTATAAAATGGGCATAATAAGACTTATCATTCAGAATTGCTGTGATGACTAACTGAAATAATGCATATGTTTCAGGATTAGGTCAGCTGCGTATAACAAAATGCAAATGACAGTGTCTTAAACATGGTAGAGGTTGATTTTCCTTCATATAATATGAAATCTAATGGTAGCAATTCAGGACTAGCAAGAGGGATCCATAGCATCCTGGAATGTCCCAGTTTCCTGCTTTATTTTGCTATATTATCTTTAGCGTGTGGCTTCCATCCTCAAGATTACCTTGTCATCATAAGATGGTTGCAGCAACTCCAGCCATCACATTTGCATTTCAGACAGAAGGAAGAAGAGGGAAGGACACAAAGAAATCTGCTTTCCAGTTGAGTTAGCTCCCTTCGAAGGGTTTTTCTAGATGCTCCACCCAACTTTTATTTATAACTCACTGGCCACATCTATCTTCAAAGGGGCCTAGAAAAGTTAGTACCTTAGTTGGACACGTTGCTATGACAATATAGGGGATTAAGGCAAAAGGGAAAGATGGATAATTAATTAGCAGTCTCTCCCATGGTATGTAAAGCACGCAGCAACTAGAAAATGATATACTCCATGAGAAATAACTTAATTCATTCATAAAGCTATTTTGGAAATGCTTGGCTCATCTCACCATGCTGACTCCCTCAAAAGGCCTATCCCATCTGTGGGTCACCTTCCATCTCTCAGAAGTCTCCACCACTCTTTGGGAACCTCACAAAGGAGGTTAGATCCTCTTCCAGACCATAGCCCTTTGCAGTTTGAAAGCAGCTGTCCTGTGCTCGGCACCAGACTAACCACCCCCAAGTTCTTCCAGTTGTACAGTATCGTCACAAGTCCTGAACGTTCTTCTCTGGACTAGATCCCTCTCCAGCCATGGCTCCCATAGTGATCCTAATGATCCAGATATGGGCAACCCAAGAGGAAACAGAGAAGGTCTGTCAGTTCCCTAGTTTTGGACCCTCTCCCGCTCACTCCTGCCATGACTGACTCATAAATTGGCCGTGGGGACTCTTTCAGCAAGAGTTCTGAGGCAGCCCCAGCCTCTCTGTATGGGATGGTCTAAGAGATACAGTCAGCCTCCCCGGGCCCTGGTTCCCTCAGAGCAGAGAGGCAGGGCTCCTGAGTCTCTGTCCCTACCGTCCTCAAATTCCCCAGACCAGTGGGAGGGGACTACCTGCTCCTGAATTAGCAGGCAGAATGGTCAAGGGGACAGCCTCACAGGATGGGAAGGGGAGAGCCCCGCTGTCTGCCCTCCTGTCTGAAACCAAGACACTTAGATGCCCAAATACCCTTCCAGAGAAGGAACAATGTCCTGGTGTCCTGAAGGTACAGGACTTGCACCCAGGAGACACTGGCCTGACAGCCATTCCCAGGGGACGAGGCAAGAGAGCACGACCAGCCCACCCTCGTGTTCTCCAACCGCAGGGCTGTTGGTTGAGACTCCTGCTAGGCCAGAGCTCTTGAAGAGCTCTGCCAGACGGTTGGCACCAGTGGGAGTTGAGAGGAAAATAGAGAGTCCCCAAGACATATCAACTCTGGGGTCCCCAGCCTGGCTTGCCCACAGCAGAGGGAAGCAGACATAGGGAAATATGAAGGAAGAGAGTAGAAAAAAATAAAAGGACCCATTCCTGCAGTGGAGAGGTCATGGGTGTCTGTTAATTCAGGGATTTCTGGGCTTCTCATGGAATATATACAAGAAAATGTGGAACCTTTGGATACAATGGGTCTTCATCCTGGTTTACCTGGCACAGTCCAGTAAACACCTGCTGACCCGACACAATTTTTTTTTTTTTTTTTTTGAGACAGAGTCTCACTCTGTTGCCCGGGCTGTAGAGTGCCATGGCATCAGCCTAGCTCACAGCAACCTCAGACTCCTGGGCTCAAGAGATCCTTCTGCCTCAGCCTCCCGAGTAGCTGGGACTACAGGCATG